>CALYLW010001366.1:222120-249600 GCA_944989445.1 Ampullaceana balthica | reverse complement strand
TAGGTCGATAGCGGTGCTTTTTAGTGCGGCGTTCATAGAAATTACAATTTAATTGCACGTCAGAAATGACAAGAGAAAGTCTTTTAATTGGTAATATTTAACGCAATTTCCCATAGGAAAAATTGCGTTTATATATTTGAAATGTTTGGAACGCTTGAACCTGCTACTCCTCCTGAACAATACCAGATAGAGGGTTCGGATCTTTTGCAAATATGTTAAGGATGTCTCTAGGATGTGCAAGGGCCAACAAAATACCGAAAAGGTTAACTGGATTTCCTGGAAAATAAAAAAAACACAATAAAATATCAGTATTTTGTCAATTTCTCGCCAACCTTAACATCTATCGGGTTCAAACAAACACCAAACGATAGCTAATAATATTTAGAGCAATGTTTGAGATGGAATTGTTGAAAAATCTCTATTCATTCGACTACTGTAATTTTAGCAGCAATTTGTCGATATCATATAGATATATTGTTTACTTTCATAATTATTTATTTGAAATGACTTTTAAAGTAATCTAGAATGATAGTGAATGGGGTTTTCACGCTTTGTAAATTCTTATGTTAGATTGTTGCGTTGTGCGCATTATATTGACACATTCTTGTTTGTGATGGAGCGTGAGGAGATATGACGACATTTTTAAAACTTCTTCCCTACTCCTTTGCCTCCATTCGTTGATTTAATGTCAATAATAATTTTTAAATCCCTTATATTAACTTCACCGCCGTCTATGTCGTCATCTCTCTCTGTCTTGGGCGGGCGGAAAACAAAAGTAAAATATGACCCACTTTTCGTGATCCGATCAAGCTGAAATTTTGCACACGGACCCGAGTCACCTAACAATGCATCGTATCAAAATTTGAGATCGATGTAATTAAATAAATGCAGATTTAGTTTATCTCTATACGAGGTATGTAATTCAATTTCACAGTTTGTTATTGTGTTTTTTTTTCACGTGAGAGCTCAATTCGCGCGTTGACGCGACCCATCGAAGTACCGGCATGCTTTTGTTTACGTTTAAATTGTCACGCTGAGCTCGATTCAGCGATCGGTGACCAGACTGTTCCCCTCTCCCAACTCGGTTATACAGCAGGAGTTAAGGCAGATACAGTCTGTAAATGTTCGTCGCGTTTGAAGATGATCAATAATTTTTAATTATGACTCATATATAAGGGATTTATAGTAAAAAACTTTGCTTTTACGGGTTTGTTTTTTCTAATCTTAGTTGAAAATACCGTGGAGTTTGTCCTAACGTCCACCCTGTAGTAATATTATCTTATATTACTATGATAATATGTTTGTCCTAACGTCCACCTGTAGTAATATTATCTTATATTACTATGATAATATGTTTGTCCTAACGTCCACCTGTAGTAATATTATCTTATATTACTACGATAATATGTTTGTTCCTAACGTCCACCTGTAGTAATATTATCTTATATTACTATGATAATATGTTTGTCCTAATGTCCACCTGTAGTAATATTATCTTATATTACTATGATAATATGTTTGTCCTAACGTCCACCTGTAGTAATATTATCTTATATTACTATGATAATATGTTTGTCCTAATGTCCACCCTGTAGTAATATTATCTTATATTACTATGATAATATGTTTGTCCTAATGTCCACCCTGTAGTAATATTATCTTATATTAGGTAAATTTATGATATAAAAAAACAGGGTATTAGTAGGCCTGCCAAGACGTAACACAACAGCGAACGTTTCGGCAAAGAGCCTTCCTCAACGGACAAATAGTACACACATGAAACGAAAAACACGTCATTAATGTACCTATTTAAAAGCCTGATTGCAGTCTCACCCCCATTGCTTTATCTTATATTACTATGATAATATGTTTGTCCAACGTCCACCTGTAGTAATATTATCTTATATTACTATGATAATATGTTTGTCCTAACGTCCACCTGTAGTAATATTATCTTATATTACTATGATAATATGTTTGTCCTAACGTCCACCTGTAGTAATATTATCTTATATTACTATGATAATATGTTTGTCCCTAACGTCCACCTGTAGTAATATTATCTTATATTACTATGATAATATGTTTGTCCTAACGTCCACCTGTAGTAATATTATCTTATATTACTATGATAATATGTTTGTCCTAACGTCCACCTGTAGTAATATTATCTTATATTACTATGATAATATGTTTGTCCTAACGTCCACCTGTAGTAATATTATCTTATATTACTATGATAATATGTTTGTCCTAACGTCCACCTGTAGTAATATTATCTTATATTACTATGATAATATGTTTGTCCTAACGTCCACCTGTAGTAATATTATCTTATATTACTATGATAATATGTTTGTCCTAACGTCCACCTGTAGTAATATTATCTTATATTACTATGATAATATGTTTGTCCTAACGTCCACCTGTAGTAATATTATCTTATATTACTATGATAATATGTTTGTCCTAACGTCCACCTGTAGTAATATTATCTTATATTACTATGATAATATGTTTGTCCTAACGTCCACCTGTAGTAATATTATCTTATATTACTATGATAATATGTTTGTCCTAACGTCCACCTGTAGTAATATTATCTTATATTACTATGATAATATGTTTGTCCTAACGTCCACCTGTAGTAATATTATCTTATATTACTATGATAATATGTTTGTCCTAACGTCCACCTGTAGTAATATTATCTTATATTACTATGATAATATGTTTGTCCTAACGTCCACCTGTAGTAATATTATCTTATATTACTATGATAATATGTTTGTCCTAACGTCCACCTGTAGTAATATTATCTTATATTACTATGATAATATGTTTGTCCTAACGTCCACCTGTAGTAATATTATCTTATATTACTATGATAATATGTTTGTCCTAACGTCCACCTGTAGTAATATTATCTTATATTACTATGATAATATGTTTGTCCTAACGTCCACCTGTAGTAATATTATCTTATATTACTATAATAATATGTTTGTCTTAACGTCCACCTGTATTAATATTAACATCAATTGTTAACATTTGTATTTATGTCTGATCTTTCTGTGACGTAATAGCAATCAGTAGCCAGCAAGGACCAAATACCTCTATAAAAAATTACAATCGGTTTCTTAACAATATCGCCATGTCTATCATTGCAATCAGTAATAAACAACTCTCTCTCTCTCTCTCTCTCTCTCTCTCTCTCTCTCTCTCTCTCTCAGCCTCTCTTTCTATCTCTTATGATCCTGATCGTCGTTTAAGGTGTAATAAATAAGGTCAATATGGCAAACATAAAAATAATCACAATCAAAGAAAACATTTATAGAAATAAACAATATAAAAGCCCAAGTCCCTGTCTGTCTTCTGTCTCCATAACGCTGAGGGACATAGTGCAACAGTCCATAGCAGTTAATAAAAAAAAGGTAAAAAAGATTTAAATCTTATAACTTCAAGTACTTTAATTAAATATGACTAAAACGATGGGGGTTGTTTTGTATAAAAAAATAAAGATTTCTAATTTAGAAGGTAAAAGAGAGATCTATAAGTGAGAGTATGAGTGAACTGCATATATAAAACCTCATAAGCACCCGCCCCATGTCTTATTCATATTAAATCAAAGTACTGGAACTTATAAGATTTAAATTAGATTCTTCCTTTTAGTCCACGTATAACAGAATAGGCGTTGTAAATCTTTTTTATCTATAATTATTTTATTCTTTTTAGTCCTATTATAAAAACGTGGTTTGTAAAAAATCTTTTTTTACCTCTATTTATTTTACCAAACACCTCATAAGCGCCCGCCCAAAGTTTTAATACCACGGGGATGAGGTCACGGGGTGAACTCCGGTGACACGTTAATGTGAGCACTAAAGACGGATACAGATGCTTATATAGAGATATACTAAAAAAATGCATTAATTTAATTACGCTACATTCGATCTATTTTAAATTTTTATTACAATGCATTGTCATCCAAGATCTATCTTTGGTAAAATTTTGAGATTTCTAGGACCATCAGAAGTGGTTTAATATTAAGTTGGCAAATTTGAAAAATTGAGGACAGACAGGAACGAAAACAAGTTAATAATAAATAGAGGTAAAAAAAAGATTTTTAAAAACAACGTTTTCATAAGTGAAAATAAAAAAAAGAAAATAATTTAAAAGTTAAAAGTTCAAGTACTAAATCAAAATACTTGAACTTCTAACTTTCAATTATTTTTTTTCTTTTTAGTTCACTAATGAAACCATTGTTTTTAAAAATATTTTTTTTTAAACCTGTATTTATTTTATTCTTTTTAGTTTAAGTGTAAAATTATAATGTATATCGAAAATTTTATTTATTTTACTGCATCGCGTGTTACAGACAGAAACTGACTGAACACTCCTTGATATAAACACGGGGAGTGGTCATCGATTGCAGGAGTGAACTGGCACGTGCTGTCAACAATGGCAATCGGATACATATGCTATATTAAACTTTAAAAATGAATTAATTTAATTGCGTACATTCGATCGCTCAAATTTTGATACAAAGCACTATCAGGCAAGATCTATCTGAGGTACAATTTTGAGATCTTTAGAACCCTCAGAAGGAGTTTAATTTTACGTTGGCAAATTTGAAAAATTGTGGACAGACAGACATGAACAAAAGGAAGTTAATAAAATCGTTGTAATAATAAATAGAGGTGAATAAAGTGTTTTTAAAAAAAGTTTTACTAGTGGACTAAAATGAAGAAAAATACTTTAAAAGTTATAAGTTCAAGTACTTTACTTTATATGACAAAAAGCGCAGGGTCGGCCCTTATGTGGTTTTACATATGCAGGTCACTCATGATCTCATTTATATGTCTCTCTTTTGCCTTCTCAATTATAAATCTTTAATTTTCATACCAAACACCCGCCCATGTAGAATTTGTGTCACACACGCAGAAATGACATTATATTTTTTTTCTTTTAAATTCAATTCATGAACTTGAAGCTTAAAATAAATTTAATTAAATTGTGAGACTTTTCCGTCAGGTAAGACAGGTAAGTTTTCGATTGCATTTAATTGTATCCTTAAGAATTATTTATAACCCTCAAGAAATCGAAAACTGAGTTCAACAGTTTATAAAACATTTCTAAACAGACACTCTTGACATCAGACAAACTTCTGTATGAAGCTGCACACACTTAAATTTTTTTAGCCTCTTCAAATCAAAACTGTGTAAATAATGTGTCAGTCAATGATTTGCTTTTTATTAAGTAGACAGATTTTAATTAAATATTTTAATGACTTATGTAGGTATGCACTTAAGTGTGTGGTAACAAGATGTTGACGATGGATGATACAGTGTATTGTGAATTTTTAATTTTTTTAATATTCAAGAAAACCCTTGTAGCGCCCTACCATCGCCGTAGCATCATCTGTGACTAATGATACGATATTACGTAGATACTTTTCTTTATTTTAAAAAAAAACTCATTTAATAAAAAATTAAATATTGATTCTCTTATAGTATTCAATTTGTATAAAGTGGACAAATAAATATTCGTTGGAAATTTGTTTTTACCAATGTTAACCGCACGTACGCTAAAAGTATTGTCCAATTTCCTGGCAAAGATTACTCATCTAACCAAATAGAAAATGAGATGTTATTAAATAACTGCACAATGAACCTTCAAATTCTTTATCAATTTCATTAATTCTTCTTTGCCGGGCATTTTTTCACAACCACATTTTTTTGATATTATCAGACGCTGGCTTTTGTAGTTCAGTGCGTATTACCTCACTTACCATCGGCATAATTAGTTTTCCACCTATAGTATGAGGTTTTTTCCGATTTAACAATCATTGGAATTTCGTATGAAGCCAGCATTCCATAGCCATCTTGTGTGTTGCGGTTGAAAAGATTTTTGTCGAAGACAGTTGTTCTTGTAGCTTGGAACGCTTTATAGCTTCGTAAATACATACATCTAATCTTCTAAATACTTTCTTCTTTATTTGATGCTATCACCACCTCTTTAAAGTTATTTTCCACACCCCTCCACCCCACTTTTTTTTTAAAAATGCGTCACCGCACCCCATGGATTGCTGCAGCGCCAACCACTATGCTAAGCCATAAAGGAACACAATGAACTAGCCACAAGAAATTGTTTAAATCGAGCTCCGTCTATACTGGTGGTAGAAGAAAGCTAGAAATTCATTGAAATTGTTATCCCTTTTTAAAGGGATCGAAGACAAGTTGCTTGCCACTTGGATAAAAAAAATACTTCATGGCAACAGCTACGACTTACCTTTCGTCAGTTAGTCAAAGCAATACATGATGGTAAATTCATTATATTTATTGTTGTCTTAATTTTAGGAAACTAGGTTTCTAAAAATGCATTTTTCCTTCAAATAAAAAAAATTCTATACATGATAGTTACGTACCTGCAATACAAAGTGTAGGCAATATAAATAAGTAATACAATGTCGTAGGACTTATAGATTTCAATTAAAACGAAATTTAAGATAATAATAGTATATTCTTCTCATTAATACTGCCACTTAAGTTGTCTCAATTACAATCTCATATTAAGTACGTTTTTAACGATGCTTTTTAGTGCGGCGTGCATGGAAAATACAGATTCATCGCACGTCAGATATTACAATATATCATATTTTGATTTGTAAATTGTACCTTCTGTGTTTTATGTGAGTTCAAACATGTATCAAAGATTTCCTTCCTATTTAAATATGCTGTATGGAATTGTTTCAAATGTCTTATTGAATTTACTGGCTAAACAACATAACAATCAAACAACACTATCAAACTAAAACACACCACTAAGAATCAGTCAATTCTAACAAACTGAGAGACAAAACTTCCAATCAAATAACACTTACAGACAGACACACAATACTAACAGAAAACTTTTACACACAGACAATTCAAACATCTCAACTATTTAGGGAATACAAAAAATGAGAAATCTCTGACATAAAACAACATTAACAATAAGAACAAACTTATAGACATACAACACAAACCAACTTAAACACAGACAACCCAAACATATCATTCAAACTAACAGACCACACTAACATTAACAAATGTAACAGAAAGACACAACTTAAAGACAGCCAACCGTTAAACCCAGACAACTCTTACAATTAGACTTATAGGATAGACAACACTTACATATCCATTAGTTTCTGATAACCCATATCACCTGTGATAACAGACAGAGATAACCCATATCACATGTGATAACAAACAGAGATAACTCATATCACCTATAATAACAGATATAACTCATATCACCTGTGATAACAGACAGAGATAACTCATATCACCTGTGACGAAAATTACGGGACCCTTAAGCCTCGTGTTTAATTTCCTGCTCTGTGACCCCTAAAATTAAAACAAGGGAGCTAATAAAACATGGCAAAACCCCACCCTTCGCTTATTTTATTTAGATGTGGGGGCAGATGTGGACTAGCACAGTTGACTAAAGCCAAATGAAATTAGATAATGGCCAATTAGCCTTCATTGACAATAAGTTATAAAAGCTGATACATGAAAAACAAATGTTTTCTTTTGGACAAGTCCGGTACCGAAGTTGTGGTCACCAACAGCGATCTTACGTTTTTGGTCACTAGCAGCGAACTTACGTTTTTTGTGGGAAATATAAACCCATAGCTTCAGGGGACATAAAATGGAAGAAAAAATAAAAATAAACTTGTTTAAATAGATGAGGCTCAGATGCAGTGAGGAATGTAGAAGCAGAAAATATTTTTTTAGTCACAAACTAAGTAGTCACACAGGGGGACTCAGAACTCTAAGTTGTATTTATATTTATTGTGATCGATTGTGGGATTTAATGTGAGATATAAAATTTCTCCCTGGATATCAAGAAGAAACTGCTGAAACTGGCGGTGAAACAGGGCTTTTGAACGAATAAAGTTTATAGCTTTTATCTTTGGCATAATGACGTGCTCACATCTAAGATGTTTACTCAAATAACTTGTTGGTGAATGATACAGTGAAGTTTAAAAGCTTAGCCAACCTCTTCACTGACTTTGTTACAGACAAGTCTTATTAGTACACTATGCTCACCAATCAGGACAGGAGCACAATCAGTAATAATTCCAGATATTTTTTTCCATGATAGTTTAATGTCATTGACAGCAGAACAAATGGAAGCAAATTCATTTTTTCAACTTGTTTGGTCTTTAAGACTCTGAAGGTCAAGTAATTCTTCACCCACACGCATGTCATCATTAACTCCTCTAAAAAGAAAGAAATTGGAAAGTGTCACATTCATCAGTGCTGTCATCACAGGCTATCGAAGAAAAGTCAATTGTTTGTTCCTGCTTTTGCTGTTCTTTGTCTCTTAATATCAGATACAATTTCTTCAATTCTGCTAGCCACAGTGTTGCGTGACAGGCAAAAATTGGCCAACTCCTGCTTTTTCTCGGGACAATTATTTTCAACAATTTTTATCACTTAACAGCACATAACTTTATCTCGTTTTTTTAAAAAACTATTTCCATGTAAAAAAAAATAAAATAAATAAAACGTAATCGATTTTCGCTATTTTGTACGTACTCAAAACAGTACATAATTTCGAATTTTCTCATAAATATAATGTCGTTAGAGAAATAGTATGTATGTCAATTAATTGTTTAAGATGAAGCCACGGGCCAGTTAAAATTGCATCCTTGGCCGGTTTTGGCCCGCGGGCTGGGCTTTGACACCCCTGCATTATGGGAAACGGTATCAAAAACAGATATGCATTCCTTTTTGAAATTATACCAATTGCATAAAAGCGGTAAATTTATATCGTATAATATAGAGACAAGTATATAAAAATGTAAATATCACTTTCATTTTGAAACACCTACAAAGTATAGATCTTTTTTAATTATTTTTTTTAATAAGATTCTATTACAAGACTTCTTATCGTCTAAATACAGTACGCAGATTTTCATGAAGCCTTTTTAATACGACTGCTATTCTTTCTTTGAATTCTTTTCGAAATTACATTTTATTTATGACATTTATAATATAGTTTATTGGCCCTATTGGATAAGGAGCTATTTCCTTTGTGAAAGGGAACTGACAAAAGTTGCCAAATGCGGCTTATAATTTCTTCATTATCTAGAAACAATTAGTGGTGAGATGGAGTAGAATTTTCCAAAAATAATGTACGAGCAACAGAGCCCGTCCAAGGACATTCCACCACAGTTCGGTGGCATGTTGTAACTCCCCTCCAACAGCCGTCTCGACCGGCATACATGGGCATCACGTCAAAAATAATATTCATTATAGTTAAAACTAATAACTCGTAAAAACAGAGCTTTTTACTATAAATCCCAACGCGCATAACTCAAAAAAAAGTCTTGTAAGAAATACTACACCAAAAATAACTCGTTTTGAGCGTCCGCGTAAACGTGTTCAATATGATTGGCTGTAGGAGAAACTTGCCTTTTATTATATAGGATTTTTGGAAACAGGATCCAACAAAAAATTGCATCCCATTTAAAAATTATTATTTTTGCCTGATATTCGTAAATTTAAAAATGGTTAGACAAAGATAAAAAAATCAAATGCAATTTCCATATTAAACTACCTAGAGGGACATTCAAAATAAGTGATTTTGGGGTATTATTTTAATACTATACTTAAGATTGAAAATCTTTTATTGTTTAAAAACGTTGCGCAGATTTTATTATACGCTTTTAAAATAAGACTGTGTTAGTTTCTTTGAATTCTTTTGGAAATTACATTACATTTACTACATTTATCATTTATTTTATTGGCGCTTTGAGATAAGTAGCTTTTGCCTTTTTTTAGAAGGGGGAGCATAGGTTCCTGATCTTATAGCTGATGTTACAAATACTTCATTACTTTAAATATTTTTAACGATTAATAAATGTGTAAGTCTATTACCTGACAGTGGTATGTCGGCAAATTTGTAAATAAATTCAATTAAAATGTTTAGCAACCTTAAAATAGTGAGTGAATTTACAAGGAAAGCAATTCTCTAACTGAAAACAACTCGTGGGTAAAGAAAATTAAAAGTTACAGATTTAAAAAAAAATTACATATAGATTTTTAAAAACTTTCTGACATATATATATATATATATATATATATATATATATATATATATATATATATATACATATATATATATATATATATATATATATATCACAAATAAAAAAATACATACAACCTAAACAAAGTGTGTTATAGGTTGTTATAGATTTTTATACCTCACTAATATATATATATTAGGGCTGCAGAAATTAACGATTAATTTATTGATTAATAGTTAAAAATTTTAACAATTAAACATTGTTTTAAACGATTAATATTAATAAAATATTTCGGCGAATAATATAAACTAATTTCGGACGATTACACGAACATTTTGGTTTTAAACAATTGACTGACGAGAATGCTCAAAATGTGATAAAGGTTATTGTGTCCATTGAGAGAAATCGTTTGCCTACCATGCATGTTCCCTCTAGATCTAAGCTGCGTTGGTCCGTGTGTAAAGTTAAAAAACAACAACTCGTGTGCAAAGTTGCACAACGTCCATTTTTTGTGCAATATTTTACAAAATTTGATGCGCGGTGATTCTAAACTCCTGCGTGGCGTCGGTCAAATATCTGCACAGCCATGTGATTAAAGTTAACATTGCTACCATGGTTCTAACACTTCGCTTACATATCACCTGCATACCAAACATCCACTACAGTATCAGAAACTTCAGCTGAGACAATTTAAAGCTATGCGAACGATTGTTCAGTGTGGCTTGTTATATTGTCAATTGGACCCGCTCATCACTTGAACCAAATAATGTCAATACACTTGTCTGTTTGCGTTGTTGCTTTAAATATGTCATATAAAGAAGACATTCCAGTGTTATTTCAATTTTTGACAAGTATTTTAATAAATGCTACTTATAACACCATAAATTTCAATTTTTATCTTTAATCGAAATTAACGATCTATTAAGAACAACAAACATAAGTAGTCATTTACGAATAAATAGTCATATTTTAAAACAAAAGTGACCCCATTTTGTTTAATTTTACTCGTAACTATACAATACTCTAAAATTATATTTTATATAAAATAGATTCATGCATTATATGTGTTATTATCCAAATTATAACGCACATATTAACATTTCGATCTTTTTGCGTTAGATCTCTTGTTATTATATTTTGTGTGGTAGTTAAAATAGAATCAAGGGAAAAAATTATTTGGAAATATATTATTTCCTTTGTCTACTGTTAAAAACGATATAAGTTTTTATAATTGAAAATAATTTTAAAATTTTTTAAAATTAATTAAAATAACTATAAAATGTATAATATGCCTTAAGTTCAACGTCTTTATAATTCTAATCTAACCATAAAATGAGCTAATTGAAAACTTTATGTTTTAGATATTCATACTTATTTATTTGTTTTGTGGATGAACATCATTCACCTGCTAGTTATTTCCGAATAATTAACATTTTAGCAAACACTTAAATTCGTTCATTAAACAAGGAATTATATTCACATGTTATAATTAACTTATACATTTTTTAAAAAAAAGTATTGAATAAGAACTGGAACGTGAATCATAACAATAAAGAAAACTAGTATGTGATTCATGACTCGAATACTACATATAATTAGGTTATCTAAATGTTTCTTAAATATTAATTCGTTTTTGATTGTTCAAACATTTAAGTTATTGTTTTGAAGGATTTGAAAATAATATTTCCAAAAACGTTTATATTTTGTAGCTATACTGAGCTTTTATGAGTTGATAACAAATAAGAATTGTTTGTTTTTATCTTCATTGTACGTGTTGATTTTTTTAGGTCTAACATAGTAGGGCAGTACATGAGAGCCATGCTGGGTGTAGTTTGACAATGTTTATACATTATGTCTAACATAATAGGGCAGTACATGAGAGCCATGCTGGGTGTAGTTTGACAATGTTTATACATTAGGTCTAACATAGTAGGGCAGTACATGAGGGCCATGCTGGGTGTAGTTTGACAATGTTTATACATTAGGTCTAACATAGTAGGGCAGTACATGAGGGCCATGCTGGGTGTAGTTTGACAATGTTTATACATTAGGTCTAACATAGTAGGGCAGTACATGAGAGCCATGATGGGTGTAGTTTGACAATGTTTATACATTAGGTCTAACATAGTAGGGCAGTACATGAGAGCCATGCTGGGTGTAGTTTGACAATGTTTATACATTAGGTTTAACATAATAGGGCAGTACATGAGAGCCATGCTGGGTGTAGTTTGACAATGTTTATACATTAGGTATAACATAGTAGGGCAGTACATGAGAGCCATGCTGGGTGTAGTTTGACAATGTTTATACATTAGGTCTAACATAGTAGGGCAGTACATGAGAGCCATGCTGGGTGTAGTTTGACAATGTTTATACATTAGGTCTAACATAATAGGGCAGTACATGAGAGCCATGCTGGGTGTAGTTTGACAATGTTTATACATTAGGTCTAACATAGTAGGGCAGTACATGAGAGCCATGCTGGGTGTAGTTTGACAATGTTTAGACATTAGGTCTAACATAGTAGGGCAGTACATGAGAGCCATGCTGGGTGTAGTTTGACAATGTTTATACATTAGGTCTAACATAGTAGGGCAGTACATGAGAGCCATGCTGGGTCTAGTTTGACAATGTTTATACATTAGGTCTAACATAGTAGGGCAGTACATGAGAGCCATGCTGGGTGTAGTTTGACAATGTTTATACATTAGGTCTAACATAGTAGGGCAGTACATGAGAGCCATGCTGGGTGTAGTTTGACAATGTTTATACATTAGGTCTAACATAGTAGGGCAGTACATGAGAGCCATGCTGGGTGTAGTTTGACAATGTTTATACATTAGGTCTAACATAGTAGGGCAGTACAAGAGAGCCATGCTGGGTGTAGTTTGACAATGTTTATACATTAGGTCTAACATAGTAGGGCAGTACATGAGAGCCATGCTGGGTGTAGTTTGACAATGTTTATACATTAGGTCTAACATAGTAGGGCAGTACATGAGAGCCATGCTGGGTGTAGTTTGACAATGTTTATACATCACTAAATGCGTGACCTTATCTTTTGTTGTCGAGATTCACGCTCTTATGACCCGGCTCATTGTTTTACTGGCAAACCCCAACAAGTGGACATCGCCATAAAGATAATATCCCTCAAAAATATGGTTGCGACTGCAATTAGGCTAATAGATAAATAAATATGTTATTAAAACAGAGTATATAAAGATTTTTAAAAAAATTGTAAGTTATCGTTTTGTTGAGTGATAAATCATCGTTATCAATTTCACGTTAAGACACATGTACAAAGTATTAAAAGAAAAATAAATAAATAAATAAAGTAATAAAACTGCAATTAACATTTCTCGTTTAAAATGCCAAGACAAAACTTTCAATTAATAAATTACAAAGAAGCCATGTCGAAGCTGTAAATTACTAATTGACGTTTAAGTCAATTTTGACAATAAAGACAATATTAACATCAAGCTTACGTCGAGAGTTACTTTAAAATTGACTTTAACTGTCAAGTCCAATATATAACTATCTGTATTGACTTTAACTGTCAAGTCCAATATATAACTATCTGTATTGTCTTTAACTGTCAAGTCCACTATCTGTTGTCATCTCATCGCTACTTATCTAGAAATGTGAAATAAAACATCACATGAACTGAAATATAATATACTAGCTGACCCGCGGCGTAGCATACGCCGCTAATGATTTATTGTCGGGTGAAGACTTCCTGAAAGACACAGTTGGCCAAATGGGGTGGGTTTGGGCAAACGACTGTGAGTGAATGAAAAGAAGGAACTCTGGAGAGAGCAACATACAATTGTCCATGACTGAAAACAGGTTTTGGAAGATACAGGCATATCTTTTTGAACGTTTGGTCCCTGTGCTTTATTTATTGTCATGGCAAAAGGCTAATCTCACAGGGAATTGTCTGCGCGTAAAGGTAAAAGGCAAATTTGAATCTGATGGAGTCAGGGATATCCGGGGAATAAGGACAGTTTGTGAGGTAGCAGCTGCGATAGTTTTACACTCCAGTACGTTGAGCGTGCCACACGGACCATGTACCATGCATTTAGTGACAATTTGGAAAAGTCGAGTGTTAAATACTTTTGTCTACATACTAGACATCAATACTTGTATTGACTCTGTTGTCTAGGAATAATATTATTAATTATGGCTCTAGCCCCCAGTATTACAATACTTAACTTAAATTAGAGTACTAGTCTAGAAATACTCTTCAAATACTACAACTACAATATCTAAACACATACAATTAATTACGCAAAACACCTCTGTAACAATAGAGAGAATATTTAATACTGTTAAATATAACTATAACATACCAAATGAAATAGCTTTACACAATATATTGGTACAATAACGATTAACATAGACAAATCACTAAACATTAGATGAAGACTAAAATGGATGATATATGAGTATGACCCAACTTCCCTTCTGGTCAGTGGGTGTGGTCAATTAGATGATTGACGGGTGTGTTTCGCGTCACTGCTTCTACCTGCTCCGCAGCCAGGCACAGCGTCTATCAATTGGGTTGTGCGATCTCTTTCCCGGAGGTCAGTCTGGAGGTCAAGCCTTTGCTATGTAAACTGAGTCCTGAGTGACAGCTTAGTCTGTCCACTGCGATGACCCTCTTCCACAATGGTTCTCACGTTTGAGACTCGGTCACCTTGTCCCCTTCATTTCAACACCAGCACGTCTTCCGCCTAGTCTGCTCATCTACTAGGTTGGCTTGACTAATAGTACTCTCTTGTTCTAACATGCTAGGACTAGTATACTAGCTGAAAACAATATAGCGAACAAACCTTAACTACTATCAATAATCAACGTATCAATCAATATATTATATATTTATATACATGTATAAAAGAATATTTAACCACAACATCTAGGTCTACAAATTACATTTGAAACTATTCTAACTCTAACTAAATCAAACCTGAAAACAGACTTCTCAGCTAGGCTCATAACTCGAGAGAGAGAGAGAGCACCCTAAGGTTTGGTTACAGTATATAAAGACCCCTGGCCACAACATGATGGCGTCTGCCCTAAATTCCTATCAATTCTATTGGGTGAATCTTAATTGCCTTGGGTGGTAAGCCCTACGTTCCAATAAACTCTGGGCTAAATTCCTGACCCAAATAATATGCAACGTCCCTCCAAGGTTAGTGTCTCGCCCAATGTCTGAAAACTTATCTCCCAACGGTTCTAATATTTTATGCTTCTCAAGCTATTATTGAGGGACTCAACACTCCCCCCCTCTTTCTCGTTGACAATACTTGTATTTTCACAGCTAACAGTACAAGTTGAGTAATCAAAATCATGATCTACAAAATTACATGGTCATGAAAATATCATACTAAGTTAAAAAAGTTTCGATATCCTAACAAAACTAATTCACAAAACAATATCAAACAACTAAAAGTCCTAAAAATTGAATGCAAGCAGTAAATCATGTATATTCAATACATATTCATATATGCAATCATTACCATCTTAGTAACTCTAAATCATCAAGTCTTAACTAGAAGGTATAAATTAGTAGTAATATACTCTTATCTGCAACGAGAAAAAAAACAAACATATTAGCAATTTCAATTTAAAAATTAGAAAAAATTGCAATAATTTTAAAACAGCATTTAATTAATATTTAACATTTCTAAATATGTATCATTCTTTACATTACATATGAAGTTGTTGATATAGCAACTGATAAAGCAATCGACATTATGAAGTAAAATGAAAACATGACATAATTATTTAAATCATCTGAATTGAAAATGCATAAACATAGAAGTAATATGGTTTCAGTCATGACTTCTGGATAAAAAATCAGCCACCACATTTTCCGTACCTTTAATGTAACTGATATCAAAATCGAATTTCTGGAGGGCTAGCGCCCATCTACAAATTCTAGGATTGGCAAAATTAGATGTTTGTAGGTAACTAAGACATTTGTGATCACATTGCAATTGGAATTTAGAACCTAAGAGGTACCTCGATAGTTTTTTAACTGCCCATACAATAGCCAAACACTCTCTTTCAATGGTAGAGTATCTAGTCTCACGGTCTAGTAATTTTCGGCTTATGTACTTCACCGGGTGGAGGATTCCCTGCCTCTCCTGCATTAAACAGGCACCTTTTCCTGTTGTAGAAGCATCTGTACTAACAACAAATGGCAGATTAACATTAGGCAGCATAAGGATGGGATAACTGGAAAGGAGAGTTTGAATTGTCCTTAGTGCACTGTCACACTCAACAGTCCACACTATTTTATTTGACTTACCTTTCTTTGTTAAGTTGGTAAGCGGAACTGTGAGCGTCGCAAAACCTAGTATAAATTTACTGTAATATGATGCTAAACCTACTAGGCTACGGACCTGTTTCTTTGTTTTTGGCTGTTGTAACTTCAAAATGTTTTCAACATTTTCAGGGTCCGGTTTTAAAACACCTTCTCCCACGACGTGTCCAAGAAATCTTATGTTAGAGTAACCCAATTCTAATTTGGAAGGTTTTACCGTGAATCCTGACTCCTTTAGTCGGAGGAATACTTCTCTTAACTCGTTTATATGTTCCTCCCAGTTGTTAGAAAATATGCAAATATCATCAAAGTATGTAATGACTTGTTTCATCCCCTTAAATAGTTTCCTAACTATTTTGTTAAATGTAAGTGGGGCCGTAGCAAGACCAAAAGGCATGTATTTAAATTGGTATAATCCTGATGGAACTCTAAATGCTGTTAAAGCTTTGCTTTTGTCATCTAATGGTATTTGCCAATAACCTTTAGTTAAATCCAGTTTGCTGAAATATTTACCATTGTGAAGTCTTGACATCATTTCTTCCTGATCTGGTATAACTTCAGCTACCATTTTAGTTACTGAATTTAATTTCCTGTAATCAACACACGTTCTAATTGTCCCGTCTTTCTTTTTAACTAAAACTATAGGTGCCGCGTAAGGTGAATTAGACTCCTCAATGACGTCTAATTTTAACATCTGCTCTATTTCCTTTGCTAACACATTTTGTAGATTATATGGTATTGCATAGGGTCTAAGAGTGATAGGTGTGTCTGAGGTTATTTCTATAGTATGATGTCCGAGGTTTGTTTTTCCTGGGATGTCGGAGATAACTGAGTTAAACTCTGACAGTAGACTATTTAGTTGGGTTATCTGCCCTTGTGTTAAATCTTGATTAAATCTTATATCATTGCCTGACTCTTTATGTGACTCCAGGGTTGGCACTCTCGTCACTTCTGCATCCGATTCGTTATCATAATCATCTGTTTCGTTAACGACAGATGCAAGTGATCCATGCAAAATATGATTATGTTCCGTCTGTGCTGTCGCTGTAGGCGGAGGGTTAGTTTCCCTTTCATGAAATTTCCACAGTCTATTTACGTGATAAGTTTTTACTGACTTTCCCTTTTTCACTTGGACATTAAATTTTGATAGTTTTCTATCTACCAGAAAAGGACCTTCCCATTGCAGCATGAGTTTGTTTCCTTTTTTTGGTTTAAGTATCAGTACATGATCTCCTTCTCGTATGTCTTTGTCTTTTGCATTTTTATCATAGTATGCTTTTGTCTGGCACTTTTTTATTCTTGCATGGGCTATTGCCGTCTCTGTTACTATTTTTAATCTATTTTTCAGATCTATCAAATAATCATATACCGGTTTCTGATTATCATCCACATCTTTGTTAGTGAAAATGTTTTTTAAAATGGTCATGGGACCACGCACTTTTCTACCGAACACAAGCTCATATGGAGAAATACCAGTTGTTTCATTCGGGATTTCCCGATAAGCAAATAGCGCAGCCGAGATAAATCTATCCCAGTTTTGTGGTTCGTTTTCGGCTACTTTCCTAAGTATAGATTTAAGCGTTCCGTTAAATCTTTCTACCATACCGTTGGATTGAGGATGGTATATAGATGATTTGGATGGTTGGATATTGAAAAATCTACAAACTTGGTAGTACATATCAGATTTAAACTGTGGACCATTGTCAGAAAGCATAGTGTGGGGAAAACCTATGCGACAAAAAATACTGAATAGTCCTTCTTGAACGTCTTCTGTCGTAATATTCTTTAATGCTATAGCTTCAGGCCATCTTGTAGCTGTATCCACTAGAGTTAAGATGTACCTATTTTTCCTGTCTGTCATCTGGAGTGGACCTACAATGTCTATAGCTACTTTGGTGAATGGTGTACCTACCACATCCATTGTTCCTAGTTCTATTTTACATACAAGGCCTGCTGGTCTAGCTTTTTGGCATGTTGGGCAAGATTTAACGTAAGCCTTAATGTCTTTGTCCACATGAGGCCAAAAAAATTCCGAATAAACTCTGTCTCTGGTGCGACGAATCGACATATGCCCAGCTAATGGCGAGGAATGGGCCGTTTCTAATACTACTTGTCTTCTGTTTGTAGGTAGGACAAGTTTGCTTTCTACAGTGTGATCCGAATGGTAAATGAAATCTCGGTACAAGATACCATTTCTTTCAACAAACGTTACAGCTCCTGTTTTTGTTAACTGCTGAGTGCCAAGTTTAGCTTCTTCCCACAGGTGTTGAAGGTCAGGGTCATGTAGTTGATCCTGACGTAGGTCAGTACTGACAGTGTTAATTCTTTGGAGGGGCGGTGACAATGGTTTCCCTTTGTTTGCCCGTATCGCGGACCCACGCGTTACTGCACCGGCAGGTAAACATGCGGCAGTAGCGTCTCCTACGTGTCCTATTATTAGGTCAGCTACTGGGTCATCGAACAAAGCGGCCAGGAATGTGCCCGTTAGATGCGGTGTCTCTATGTGTATGTGCGCGGTAGGGAACTGTCTGACTGTACCGTCTATTAGTTTCAAGGCGAACTTTTCTTGAGAATAATTGTTTGGAGGTACTAACGATTTTCTACAACCTATAATACTGCACCCACTATCTCTTAAAACTGATACTTGTTTGTTAAATAATAAGCCCTCACTAAATTGCAAAATCCCTAAAGATTTATTACGAATATTTTCTTTTGTCTCAATGCTGTCTAGTGTAGTTCGTCTACATGGTATAGGCATATTTGCTGTATTTATGTTAAGTTTGCAGGCGTTACAGTGTTGAACGCATTCGTTGTTTACATTTTGAAGTCAGAATTGTCGTGCTTGCTTTTGATGTGGTCTTCCTTGTCTATGGTTGTTGTATTTGTTGTAAAAGTCTTTATTTCCTTGGTAGTTGTATCCTCCCGGCTTTTGAGGTGATTGATTGTTTGAGTGAAATCGCTGCCACCGTGTGTTTTGATCCATTAGTGCATTTCTGTGTTTATTTAACGAACACGCATTAGCTATGTGTCCCATTTTGTTGCATACATAGCAGACAATAGATCCTGAATTGCGAGGTACTGATCGTGACCTATATCTCGGGGCAGATTGTGACACAATTGCTGCCGCAGCATCAACAGTAGGCATTGTTTTAAAGTTGTTAGTTCGTGAAATTTTCCCATCATGGATGGATTTTAGCATATCCACTTGTGCTAGAACATCTGAACAGTTTTTGGGTTCTCTAAGCAAAATCGATTTTAAGGCACCTGAATTAACATGCAGTAGAATTTTATTAAGGCAGAGTAGATCTCTCAGTCCATCAAAAGTTTTAGGTGTCTTCGTGGTGTCTATCCAGTTGTCCAAAGTTCTAATCAGATTTGAGTGGAAAGATCTGACGTCATCTTGTACAGGCGCTAACGAGTTCCATTTAGCCCTATACGTCTCACTATTATAGCCTGCCTGACGCAAGAGTTGTGTCTTAGTTGTATCATACTCTGTCCTGTTTGTCAGCATGTCTTGTGTTGTCATAAATTGTCGTAGCTTAGGGGACAATTTAGTATGTAAGTGGTCAGCCCACTGTGTTTTAGGAATGCCACACCTTGTGGCTGTCAGTTCGAACGTCAATAGATAGCTGTCCAAATCTTCCGAGTCATTGTAGTTTGGTAGGTTCCTGTCAAGTCTGTCCCTATAGGGTGTCCTATTTGTTTCTGCCTCCGAACTAATGCCATTGTTACTTGTGGCATGATTTTCTCTGTATGCTTCCATCTCTATTCTCTTTAACTCCACTTCTCTCTGTATCTCCATTTCTCTTCTTTTCCTTTCATTTTCTTCTTTTCGTTGATTTTCTTCTATTTCTTTTTTTTCTAAGCGAATTTTTTCTTCCTTTTCTTCATTTTCTCGGCGAATTTTTTCTTCCTTTTCTTCTTGGTCTTGGCGAAATCTCTGTTCCTGTATGTATTTATGAATTTCTTTTCCCCTAAGCCCTATTTCGATGGCTTCTTCTCTGAGTTCTTGTATAGTTTTCATTGTTGCTGTTATGTCAGAATAGGTCTGGCACGTGATACAACAATCAAAACGGCCACTAATAACGCACTACCAATTGATAATCGGTCTGTTAACAACAAACAGTACAATACAACTTTAAATGACAACTATTAGCCAATCCGGCAGTATTTAAAGCGCAAGGAATGTTTAAGAAGAAGACCCTAGCGTATCTCGCTTTTTCCAGGTATACGGTCTTAGACTGAAATATTCCTAGTATATGCTAAACATACATAAACATCAATAGACTATCTAAACAATTACCATACAAACACTCCACTAGCTACTGTATAGTGTGTGGCTGTTAAGTGTAAGCAGTACGGACAACTAACCTTTCACCTGAGCGCTGCTTTATCTGCTCAACGCTGGGAGGCGAGGCGACCTCTGACCCTGTCCGTACCTTAGCCTTAGGCCTGCATCAGTCTTGTTAATAAGGTGTAAGTCTCCCCTGGGTGGGCAACAATACACAACACACACACGTGGTGTAGAGAGTGTTTCGCTATGTTGATATACAATGAAGAGCAATTAGTACTAAAATTAAAATATTTTACAAATCAAAAAGCACAATATTAATTGAACGTCAACTTTATGGTCCCTGAATACAAATCCCTAAATAATTATCTTAGGACGAGGTCCCCACTGTTAAATACTGTTGTCTACATACTAGACATCAATACTTGTATTGACTCTGTTGTCTAGGAGCAATATTATTAATTATGGCTCTAGCCCCCAGTATTATAATACTTAACTTAAATTAGAGTACTAGCCTAGAACTACTCTTCAAATACTACAACTACAATATATCAACACATACAATTAAATTACGCAAAAAACACCTCTGTAAACAATAGAGAGAATATTTAATACTGTTAAATATAACATACCAACTGAAATAGCTTTTCACAATATATAGGTACAATAACGATTAACATAGACAAATCACTAAACATTGACGAGGACTAAAATGGATGATATATAAATATATGAGTATGACCCAACTTCCCATCTGGTCACTCTGGTCAGTGGGTGTGGTCAATTAAATGATTGACGGGTCTGTCTCGCGTCACTGCTTCTACCTGCTCCGTCTACCAATTAGGTCGTGCGATCTCTTTCCCGGAGGTCAGTCCGGAGGTCAAGCCCTTGCTATGTGAACTGAGTCCTGAATGCCAGCTTAGTCTGTCCACTGCGATGACCCTATTGCACAATGGTTCTCACGTTTGAGACTCGATCACCTTGTCCCCTTCATTTCAACACCAGCACGTCTACCGTCTGGTCTGCTCATCTACTAGGTTGGCTTGACAATTAGTATTCTTTGATCTAACATACTAATACTCGCATACTAGCTGAAAACAATATAGCGAACAAACCTTAACTACTATCAATAATCAACATATCAATCAATATATTATATATACACATATATATGTATAAAAGAATATTTAACCATAAAATCTAGGTCTACAAAATACATTTGAAACTATTCTAACTCTAACTAAATCAAACCTGAAAACAGACTTCTCAGCTAGGCTCATAACTCGAGAGAGAGAGAGAGCACCCTAAGGTTTGGTTACAGTATATAAAGACCCCTGGCCATGACATGATGGCGTCTGACCCAAATTCCTATCAATGTACTATCAATTCCATTGGATGAATCTTAATTGCCTTGGGGGGTAGCCCTGCGTTCCAATAACCTCTGGGGTAAATTCCTGACCCAAATAATATGTAACATCCCTCCAAGGTTAAAGTCTCGCCTGATGTCTGAAAACTTATCTCCTAACGGTTCTAATATTTTAAGCTTCTCAAGCTATTATTGAGGTACTCAACATCGAGGGTGTATTTCGGGATTTGGAAGCTCAGCGCAGACATATTTGTCTATGTCATCTTTGGTCCTTATTTTGCACTGTGAATAAAGTGTCAGTAACATATTGCAATGAGGCAAGCCTCGTTTTTGGAACTCAATGACGAAAATGTATGCGACTTAATTGCCGAAAATATTCCTCTCCAGAATGTCAGTTAGGAACTCCCGAAGTTTGTTATGAAAGACGCGGGCAACGACATCAGGTCTGTGTTCTGGGCGCTCATGATGGGAAATGGCGTTAGAGATTTCCGGCCAAACAAGATTGCAGATGAATGTTAGGAATAAGTCACACTGTAAAAAATGCAATGTATTCTAACACGTTTATAACGTTATTTTACACTAAACTGCTGTAAATGAATTTTTTTTTACTGTTTTTTTTTAAAATCAGTAACGTAATGTAATTTAAGTTCATTTACAATAAAATCCGGTATTAATTTATACTGTAAAAAATATAATGTTTTTTTAACACATTTATACTGTTATTTAACGCTAAATGGTTGTAAATGACTACTTTTCACTGTTTTCCCTTTTTTAACAGTAATGGAGTGTAATCAATGTTCGTCTATAAATATTTTCAATACAGTATATAAATAAATAAATGCAAGACGTTTTATGGGTTACTAAACATTATATTATCCGATAGACATAAACATTTTGGAGGTTGTTGAGTTTACTACCGTGAAGGACAATGACAAATATTTTGACCTGGTGCCCAAAGTGGCGTTTTTTTCTTTTATATGAGCTATTTAAAAAAATATTTTACGGACAGACAAACAGACAAAAAGGACCGAAAGTAAGTTATTAAAAAACGTGGTAAAGAGTGATCATTCGATAGTCGTAAACTCAAGTCCTAGTATTAGTATTAGCAGTCTAGTCTTAACTTACATTTAATTCTTTTTTTTTCTTTGGTCCTTACGAAATAATATGCCTTTGTATTTATTAGTAATATACTATTACTAATATCATGATTTTAAATATAATTACAGCTTTCGTATTAAATGCTATAAATTATTTTTAAATAAATAATTGATTTCCTTCAAAATATGATTAGCCTTATAAGGGTTTTAATTTTAAATTATACTTGCACTAATTAGGCCGGTGAACCTTAATGTGTTTTCTTTTCTTATGTAAGCTAAAAAATGTTATTTTATTCACCCGATCGCAATGAAATTTTGGAAAGCTGTTGAGTAAGCCTACACTCTCGCAAAAGTAAAGGTGTATAGTATTTTATTTTAAAATATAAAAATTACTTCAAGTTTTCTTTGAATATCTTTTTCTTCTGCCATTACTGCAATGCGTGACAGGTAATCTAGCTCAATTTAAAAATCAGTATTAATTATTTCACATGGGAACAGACACATTTTTTCCCACAAATTATCGAGTTCTGACATAATAATATTATAGATAAACATTAGGCATGATTCAGACTAAAATCTATACTGTAGGGGTTTTAAATTTAAAATGTTGCAACGTTTTGGCCCGGGAACCCATAATGATTAATTAATGAAGTTTTGTTTTTCTTATTTAAGCTATTCAATATAAATATTTTAGGGCTTCGGAAATTAATGATTAATTTCTAGATTAATAGTTTAAAAATATTAACGATTAAATTATTTTTTAACGATTAGTCGACCCATCACTTAAAAATTATTGAAAGTCATGAAATAAAATAAAATTAAAAATTTAAATTAAAAAAATAAATAAAATAAAAAAAATAGCGCCTGATAAATTACATGAACATTTTGGTTTTAAACTATTGACTGACGGGAATGTTCAAAATGTTGAAAACTTGTGCCTACCATGGTTCTAACACTTCGCCTACTTATCAAGCCAAATGAAAAGCCTATTAAGCTAATGGCAGTAATGGAGTCTGACTCAGAGACAGAAAATGACCACAGCTCTTCTGATGAATTACTGCGTTACAAAATGGAGATGAAACTTCCCGAATCCATTAACCCTCTACAATGGTGGAAAGTTAATGAACACATGAGCGGACAATTGCGTCTTGGTAGTTCTGTTGCATGTACCGTGGACTGCCTTGAAACGTAGAGGGAAGAATGATCAACTGTCCAGGGCGAAGGTTATTGTCTTGTGCTTTCGCAGCGATAGCATCCATCAGTCCCCTGTATTGTTCTACGCGCAAATCTTGTTGATGGGAGCGTAGGTAATGTAACGTGCGCCTTCTGTTCTGACATATGCGTCGACGACATATTGCTGGAAGAAATTGCCGCTGGAATGCAAGATGCTGAATGCAGATGTCATGGCAAGCCTGTAAGCATAAAATTGGAGTTGTGTGACTCGGGTTCTGTTCGCGGTTTGCTTTTCTTCAACATGGGTCAATTGTATGTGCCAGCCTGGATCTCCGTAAGGGAATAGTAGTGGATAAACCATGGGGTCACAGTTCATATTGAGTACAGAGATACGCTTGCAAGCATCTCCTCTTGGGTATATGCAAATATCGCGTTGTGCAGGAGGTTCCCCGTCTTCCCCTACAAAGATAGCAGCAACATCAGTTTGACAGTATGGCGCGTTATACCTTCTCATATCCAGAGTTGGATTTTCCATGAACACCATTCGTACAGCAGCAACAGGGTTATTATGAGTGATAATTTCGTGCATTTGCATGTAGGATTTAGCGAAGGAGTTAACCTGTCGTAACATTTTGTCTAGTTGCAACAACAACATATCACTGCAAGCACTGTTACAATCGTTTTGCAAACGTTGAGTGGTAGCCTCAGCAGAATCGAAGATATATAGTTGACCGTATCGAGGGGGCGTGTTAGGATTGTTATACAATGGAGAGACTTGATGATAAATTTGACCGTGGATTCGGAAAGCATACGGTCCATGACCAGGTGGTTGAGCGATGTGGGCGCCTATTGATGCGAAAGCTAAAGCAGAGTTGTATTCCCTGTTATGATCACAGAAATGTCGGGTCAGCGGATTCTTGCCACTCAAGAGGTTTTGTAATAAAGGAGGAGTTTGGGATAGCGGGGGCAAAGACACTTTGCCGTGACGACAACACTTAGTATAATGTCCGGATTTGTTTACCTCTGATGGCCAATGAAGAGCATGGCAAGAAGTACATAGTGCGGTAGGTAGTCCAATGTTGTGTTCCTCGATGGGAATGGCAGTGTGTTCTTGAAACGCAGCGGAAAGTTGAATGCGATGAAAGTGCATGTGGTTTGCGAGAAGATGGCACTGTTTGAAAGAACGTTTGCAATGTACACACTCAAAGAATGTGTCATAGCGGTGTGTTTTTGTACTTTTGTTGAGAAGAGATGATGTTGTGAACGATTCAGTGCTGTATTGACACTGGAAGGATTTCGTCAGGGCATGTGTTTTCAAGTGGTTAGTAAGATTTCTGTGTGCGTGAAACTGTTTGTCGCAAATTCTGCAAAGAAATGTTGTTGAATGTGTTTCTACATGTACATGTTTAGTTTGTAAGTGCTTTTTGAGAGTGCGAATTGTTTTGAAGCATTGCTGACAATGGTCACATTGCGTCATTCGTTCAGTGGAGTGTGTTTTTAAATGTGCGTTGAGATATCTCTGGAGGCGGAAGGTTTTGGAACAAATGGTGCATTTAAAGTCCTCTGTGGGATGCGTTTGTTCACTGGAGTGTATTTTTAAATGTGCGTTGAGATTATATTTTTGTGTGAACTGTTTAGAGCAAATGTTGCAATGAAATTCTGGCGTTTGTAAATGTTCATCAGTAACAGGAGAGTGGGAAGGTGAAGGCAGATCAGTGTGGAGATCACATGGGTGTTTAATGCACCACTTGCCGACGTTGTCAACAGATGGCACCAGAAGGTCATCACGTGTGTTTGTGACAGGCAAGAGAACTTCATAATGGCCATGATCCAAAGGACCGCTAAATAGCAGGGATATGGAGAGACGTTGACCCGGATTGTAAAGTGAATAGTGATAGTAGCGGGAAGTATTTGAGACATCGCCACAATCTCAGCCTCGCCACCATAAACGCCGGAAGTATTCATGTACGCAGCGTATTGTCGAGCTGAGTGTATGACTGTGCTTCCGTGAGTAAGAACAACGGACAGGGCGTCGCCATAGTTATCCCAATGTTCGCAAACAAAGCTTCCAGCCATCTTGCGAAGTTCGAGAGCAACAGTTTCGTCGATGACATTTTTCCAGAAATATGCGACAGATAGAAATAAACAGTTACCTGATGCAGGAAATTCGACTTCACTGAAAGACCCGTTGACTCCACGAAATATATGTGAAGCGGTAGCCATGGTTAGGAAACGAATGGCAATACGAAGGGGAAAAATCAAAACAAAGCTTCTGGGACAAACGAAGAGAAAAATGGAAAGGCAACGTGGCTCAGACGACTGTAGAAGATAACAAAGCGACTGAGGACACAGCTTGAGCTTGAGCGACTGAGGTACACACTCCTAAGGGTACACACTATTACGCATGCCTGGAGAGGTGGTGTTTATGTTCGCTAAGAAAGGGGGGAAAAAGAACGGGCAAGAAAAAAGGGGAGGGGGAGAACGAACACAAACAGTAGCACGAACAAATGGGAACAACGCGAGTGAACGTTGGGGGACCACCGAAGAATTTTTTATAATTATTTCGGACATCGCCACAATATATAAAAAAATATTACAGCCATGAAGCCAAGTTGGGGAGCAACAACTTCGTCCATGCACCAAATATGCGAATAATAGAAACAGACAGGTACCTGGTGAAGGAATTGATATAACATTGAACTAAGCTTTTTCCGTGACATACGAAGCGGTGTTTATGTTTGCTAAGAAAGGGGGGAAAAGAACAGGCATTAGCATTTAAAAAAAAACAAAAAAACATATGTTGCCGCTTGGGCTTGAACCTATGACCTTCAGCATGTCAGGCGGATGTAATAACCAATACACTACGAAATACATACACACTGAGCAGGAACATCAAAAGTGAATGTAAAAAACATTGCTGCTCTCAAGACATGCCCCACTCCACCACTACCTTTGCTTGCCAAACGTTAACTGTGTTTAGTTGACCCGAGCGAGGGTCATTCGTCAAGCTCGGTTGCACATATTTTTGCAGCTTACTTGCCTGGCATGGTCCCATTAAGAGAATTATATATATAGATTTTTACAGAAAATACAATTTCTCTATCTGTTTATCTCTCTCTTTCTTTCTCTCTCACTCTCTCTCTC
>CALYLW010001366.1:150183-213229 GCA_944989445.1 Ampullaceana balthica | reverse complement strand
CTCAAGCTAAACCAGCAGGGTATATTTTATGTCCAAATCTTGTGACTTAACGTGTGTCTTCTTAACAAATAAACCCTACTAGACACCCCGCGGTGTAGCAAATGCCGCAGACTTGCTTATGGAGTGTGCATAGAAAGTGGAAAAAGAACGGACACAAACTACAGCACGAAAAAATCAAAACATCGCGAGTCAACGTCGTTTAGGGGGGGGGGACTGCCAAATCATTGTTGGTTTCGAAATTCGGTACACCCCTAATTTCTATGAAGTCAGCTATAAAACGATAATCGGTTTAAAATCGGAGTTACATAATCGATAATCGGTTTTCAAAAAGAAAACAACAACAACACTCAATTAACAACCCTAAATATGACTAACCCTCACTAAGGGCGGCCAATCACAGTTTATTTTGAAGGGATGGTAGTAATATTTATGGGAGGCGGGTAACAACAACCTCAGTGTGCTTGTCTTCACGTTTACTCGCTATTTTATATTTACTTAGTGCTGCTTTTTGTGTCTGTAGTCTCATACCCCCCAACCGTCTATGATGAGCAAGTCTGCGGCGTATGGTACGCCGCGGGTCTCTCCAAAGTTTCTTCTTTTCATTCACTCACAGTCGTTTGCCCAAACCCACCCCATTTTAACAACTGTGTCTTTCAGGAAGTCTTCACCCGTCACTAAATTCTTAGCGGCGTCTGCTACGCCGCGGGTCAGCTAGTCTTGGCTATAAAGGGGTAAAAGAACGGGCACAAACAGACATTTATAAAATTTAAAAAAAAACACAATAATTTCGCTGGGGCTTGAATCCAGGACCTTCCCCGTATGAGGCGGACGTGATAATAAGTACACTGCGAATCTCACGTTAGTCTTTGAAGGAACGATGCAAGTGAAATGCAAGGACCATTGTTGGTCTCGCATATTGGTCGACCACAGCGAGGGTCATTCGTCACGCTCGGTTGCACATACTTGCGTCGTGGTGTCTCGCATGGTCTCATGAAGAGAATTATATATATAGATAGATTACAAACACTCCCACCCTTACCTAGTCATCGATATTCACATAATATTATCGGTCCCAAAAAAATATCTTATTCCTTTGACTAATGTTATGCTTAGACTTGAAATATAAAATACTAGACGCCCCGCGGCGTAGCATACGCCGCAGACTTGCTCATGGAGAGTGCAAAGAAAGTGGAGAAAGAACAGTACGAAGAAATCAAAACAACGCCAGTGAACGTCGGTTGCGAAAGGGGGGGGGGACTGCCAAACTCATTGTTGGTTTCGAGACATTTGCGGGCGAAATTCGGTACACCTAACTTTTATGAAGTCAGCTATAAAATGATAATCGGTTTAAAATCGGAGTTACATAATCGATAATCGGTTTTCCAAAAAAAAACAACAAAAAAAAACAACAACACGCAATTAACAACCCTAAATATGACTAATCCTCGCTAGGATCGTCCAATCACAGTTTATGTTTAAGGTATGGTAGTATTAAATGGGAGGCGGGCAACAACAACCTCAGTGTGCATGTCTTCACGTTTACTCGCAATTTTTTTATTTGCTTACTGCTGTTTTTTGTGTCTGTACTCTCACCAAAACCGTTATTTGCACTGTCTATGATGAGCAAGTCTGCGGCGTATGATCCGCCGTGGGTCTCTGTAGAGTTCCTTCTTTTCATTCACTCCCAGTTGTTTTCCCAAACCCACCCCATTTTGACAACTGTGTCTTTCAGGAAGTCTTCACCCGTCAGCTAATGTTAGCAATAAAGGGGTAAAAGAACGGGCAAAAATAGACACTTTTAATCAATAAAAAAAACAATGTTCTCGCTGGGGATTGAACCCAGGACCTTCCCCATATGAGACGTACGTGATAACCAGTAGACTACGAATCTCACGTTCTCTGTGAAGGCACAATGCAAGTAAACGCAAGAGCTTTGTTGCCACCCACTCCCACCCCCCTATGTTTTCTTCTTTTCATCCCACCACGCTTGCCAACAGTGTTTAGTTGACCCGAGTGAGGGTCATTCGTCATGCTCGGTTGCACATATTTTTGCTGCTTACTTGCCTGGCATGGTCCCATGAAGAGAATTATATATATAGATGCTCGGTTGCACATATTTTTGCTGCTTACTTGCCTGGCATGGTCCCATGAAGAGAATTATATATATAGATATGATTTGTAGACCTTTTCTATAAAGCAAAGTAATATATCAAAAGGTATTTCGGACAAGACGAATGATAAAACTTTTATTTAAAAAATGTTTCAGTAGATTCCTAGAAAAATCCAATTGCATGGCACACTATTTTCTGGTATTATTTTTAAATATTTGTAAAGTGTAAATATCTTGGTGTAAAGAAATATCACTGGTTTTACGGCTAATATACAGTATTTACCATCAGAAGGTTAACAACAAGTTATAAATATTGACATAACTAATTTTAATTCAGATGTTCAAACTCTCAGCACGTTTTACTAGACCAATATGGTTTATGTTATTATTTATGTGAAAAGAAAATGAGCCCTTTTGCATAAGAGTTATGTAAATGTCACGGACCTTTGTTATTCTGGTAGAGGATTTAGAGAAAAGCATTCGTTATTAAAGTAGAAACACAAAAAGCAATTGACATCTTTAAAATTTATAATGTTTTTGTATTATTTCGACTACCTGGATATTTTTATGAAGAAGAGGTTTAATGTCTGACTATCATACTCTTGTGAAGCGTTTATACTCATCTGTAAATTTTTAGGAAACTGTGACTGTCACAATCAAAATACTGTCACATCTTTAACTTGCATTCCTCGAAGCAAAGCACTGTTTCGGCGCTTGTATATATATATACTAGGGGCAAGTACACGGCTTCGCCCGGGTTTAACAGCAACAACAACAAAAACAACAACAGCAACAACGACAAAAACAACAACAGAAACAGCAACAGCAACAAAACAACAAAAACAAAACAACAACAAAAACAACAAAATCAACAAAATCAACAACAAAACAACAACAAAACAACAACTACAACAGCAACAACAACAAAGCAACAACAACAAAACAACAACTACAACAGCAACAACAACAAAGCAACAACAACATGAAGGACATTGACGTCGCAGGGCAAGGGATGTGGACAACAACAACAACAGCAAAAACAACACAAAAGCAACAACAGCAACAACAACAAAAACAACACAAAAGCAACAACAGCAACAACAACAGCAACAACAACAAAAACAACAACAGCAACAACAACAAAAACAAAACAACAACAAAAACATCAACAACAAATCAATAACAAAGCAACAACAAAACAACAACAAAACAACAACTACAACAACAACAGCAAAAACAACAAAGCAACAACAACAAAACAACAACAAAAGCAACAACAACAAAGCAACAACAACAAAAAAATTATTTTATGGCGATAATCGCCTTCTTGTTAATCTCGACACCAAAATGTTTATTAATTTGCGTCATTATTTTACGTCTTAATTTTCAATAATTTTTATTTTATAAAGCTCATTTAGGGAAAAACTACATTTTGGGCCCCCGGGCCCCAGTATCTTATATATAAGGAACGAAACCCGTTTAATAACCTTTCCGGTATAATTTTGTGTACGTGTACCAAATTTCACGTTATTTGGTTGTCTGGATCTTGAGTTATTAGGGAACAGACAGACAACAAATGCGGCTTATATATAGAGAGATATTTATAAGACTTTTTATCTTCAAATCTTACTTGCTTTAAATTTTTATTACCTGTCAGAACCGCACCAAAAAGCACCACTACAGACCTATTTCATATTACGTGTTTTCCTAAGACAACATAGGGGGCTAAATTTATTTTATAAAATAAATAATTATCTATTTCTGTCAAATGACATTATATCTCGTAATAGTACTGTAATATACCATTATGACATTATTGATTTGTATTATATAAATTTTATATTTGACGTAAACTAATATTATCAATTTAGAAATATTTAATTCAAAACAGAAATAGATTTTTAAAATAAAAGTTATTTGAAATTAATGAAACTGTGAATTTAATAAAATAACTGTCATGTATATTTATGTCTACTAGTTCTAGCGCTATATGTCACGTCTGCTCAGTTTTGTATTACTCAAAAGTGGCTTGCCACTTGACTTCGCTCCCTTTAATTAGGGATACAATGTAATTGAAACGTTAGTTCATATAAACACAAAAAGAGCTCGGAACTATTACATAGCACAATATATCAGTCATATAATGAAGTATCTGTTTGGTAAATTGTATGGTACATCAAACTAATATGTCCCAAAATACTGGAAAGTTCAAATATCAATTACAAAATCTTGTATTTCAAAAGCTATTTCCTTTTCATTAGATTTGAGATAACTCATTTCGTATAATTAAAAGAATGTTTATATTTATACACTGTGCTCTGTGATACCCTATGACGTATAATACACCATGACTTGTGATATCCTGTTACCCATAATAAACCATCATTGTGATATCATGTGATGCATCATGCACAATACTTTGTGATATCATATGACGAATGATACACCATGTCTTGTGATATCATATGACGAATGATACACCATGTCTTGTGATACAGTGTAACGATACACTATGCAGACGATATGCGCTATCATTCGTGATACTACTAACATGTTATTCAATTTATAGGTCACATATACCAAGCAATCTTCCGGGACTGAACACATTTAAAACATAAATTAAGTCACCTCCGTTAAAATGTAAAGTCATTATAGACCTGGTTCACGCAAACTGATGTCAAACTGTTAGCCACTTTTGTCTGTGACCAGAGTGTGTGCATTTATGTCTGTCAGCGTGTGTTTGTGCATGCGTGTTTATTAGTGTGTGTGTGTGTGTGTGTGTGTGTGTTGAAAACTTAATTGCCTTATTACAGATGAATGTAGGATTGCTGAATAATTGTTTGCTTTACGATTTCTGCAAATACGAGGGATGAAAATGTTAAACGCCAACTGGAATCTCTTTTAAATCAATACAAAATATGTGATTGCTGTCTACTTCCAAACTGTTGTTCTCAGAAGCGTAACTGGGTTATCTGCTCCCTTGGGCTAATTCATTTTTGGCGCCCTTGAGAAATAGGGGAAATACTAAATTATACAGAATAAATTGATTATTGAATGATTAGCCCTCGGTGCCCTTGGCAACTGCCCCGATGCCAACCCGTTGTTACGCCTCTGAGTGCCAGTACGTATTAGCAAAGTGTACAGAGAAGAACTTATTTGTATTCAGCATTGAGGAAACCTTCCAATGGGGATAACGTCTTATGTATGTCCCATTGATAATACCCCGCCTAGACACAGACCATGGCTAATAAGACTAGTGTGCTGAGCCGTTGTGGCGCCGAGGTTGTAGCGAGTGCAAGTAGGAAAATCCACTCCTCCTTGTGGGGTCAATTTTTAGTGGGAAGCATTTTGGCTTTAGGTGAACTAATATTTAAAGAAAGGTTTCCATCACATTTTGGTCAAAACTTGTATACTAAAGTTTTATTTTAAAGATTTATATTTATTGTAAGGCATATAATAACCCTCAATAATTTAAAACTTTGCCATTTTTATATAACTCTTCTAATAATGAAATTACATATAATGTAATTGTCAAAAGACATAAAATATCACTCTTAATCTTATAAAGGACATCATTAAAAAGACTGTCAAAAAGTCTCAAAGTATGTCATTTTAGTTGATTAGTTAATTTTCTTAATCCAGCCCCCACATATTTTTACTTCTAGGAATACGGCCCTCATTGCAAAAGATTGTGGTCAGCACCGCCTTAGAATGATAATGACGTTATAAAGATCCCTTATTAAGCAAGTTACTTGATAGTACTTTTTTTAAAAGAAAGTATCCTAATTTTTTAAATAATAAAATAAAACATTTTTAAACTTAAATTAATGATGGAATAAGATAATGGAAGTAGATGATGTCATCATTCAGTCATCAGTGAACACACATAAAACAATGGAGATAAAAGATGTAAATTTTAAATCATTAATTAACATAAACATCACAATGGAGATAGAATATATAAACATTCAATCATCATTCAACACACGACAATAGACATAAAAGATAAATTTGTGGTAGCAGCTTTTCCTACAGTGACCCACGAAACATTTAGGAACACTTTTATGTCGCAGCATCCAAAAATTTAGGCAACCATTTACGTTGTAGCAACCACGATATGTAAGCAAAGAAATATGTTGTAACAACCAGAAAAATAGGCTGCCATTTATTTTGTATGATCTAAAAAGTTGGGGAAGCCGTACTTATACTAAGTAACATAAAAGACATTTAGACAACCTAATAGTTTGTAACATCTAACAAAATTAAATAAAATTACGTGTTAAAACATGCCAGAAATCTAGACTAGAATTTACGTAGTAAAAATCAGCAAAGATTCGGAAAGTAACTTTGTGCAACCATTCCACGACTAAGGGGAAAACCACTCAAGTTATTTTATTTTCACTATTCTCTATACTAGCACGTCTACGTCAAATCAGTAAAATTTCCCCGATATAACAATCTTACACGATGAATTGGTGCTTTATAACGCTTTAACTAATATTCACAACATTTTTCTAAGTACACAAATCTTAATACTGTAATTCAACATTTTTGTAAGGTGCCTAATATCTGAAAATCAAGAATTAAAGTGTTTAACGATCCCAGATAATTGTATGTGTAGGATGGCACATGTTGCATATTATCTGTAAATTCTAATTTAAAATAATAACTAGAAAAAGAAAACGAATAAGTCTAACCCTACCAAATAATATATTTCTCAATCAGTTTATTGTTATTAAAATTAAGAGTTACTCTTTTCTCATCATCAATGTATATAAATGATTGTTAAACAATTTTAAAATATAAAAAAAATCGTGTAAACAATTGTGTAAATCCGAATATTCGGTTTTTCATAGCATTAATGATTGCCTTATCCACGTTGTGACATTGTCAACGTCGCAGATGAACATTTTACAATGAATTGAATGAACGAACTTGAAAGAAGTTCAACGAACGGTTTAGTGTGTACCAATCGAACAGTGTTGTACTGTGTATTGTGATGTACAAGAAGTCGTGACCTAGAGCCAATATCAAACTGTTCTTTTATTCAGACGATTTCTGTATAGTATGCTGTTAGTTAACTACGTAGTTTGTTATCGTATGTAGTAAAGTAATATCTACTAGATGACCCGCGGCGTAGCATACGCCGCTAATGATTTAGTGACGGGTGAAGACTTCCTGAAAGACACAGTTGTCAAAATAAGGGGGGTTTGGGCAAACGCCTGTGAGTGAATGAAAAGAAGGATAACTGGAGAGACCCGCGGCGTATCACCCGTAAAAAATGACGGAAGTGTTCAGCTGAAATCTATTTATTGTGAAAAAGTGCACTTTTTTAGGGCGCCTACGGCACCCACCTTTTTCAAAATCCCAACTAACTTGTCCTTGTTTTATCAATACGAAATATTAAACTTTCTGAAATGTACACAAAGTATTTTATAACTTTTTACATTTTTCCCTTTTTACAAATTAAAATATCAGCGAAAACAATGACTTCATATAATTTTTTTTTACAGCGCATATTTAATTTGCACACCTTTTGATGCATTGGTGCAGTTATTTGGTGCGCTGCTTTCTAAAATTAGTATCTGTTGAACATACTTGCAGCTTGTCTCGCAGGGTCCGACCACGAAGAGAATTATATATATAGATTATTATTATTATTATTTTTTCACTTATATAGCGCAGTACCACAGCCTAATGCTGGGCTCACTGCGCTTTACAAACATTTTCAACAACTACATAAAACAAATTGCACTCTAAATCTTCCTAAACATAGTTACACACACACAATTTCATATAAATATTCAGGAATGGACGCATCAACGTCATAGACTGTTCATTTGATGGAGCAATCCTTAGCGAAACAGGAATCCATGATGAAGATCCTGATCCAGAAACAAGACAAACACACACAATTAAATCAAGAGTTCAAGGCTATGCATGCCTGTTAGGCGTAGCCTTGTTCTCAGGATTACTTTATAAAAACGGAACAACAACTGTTGGGTATGTCAGACTAACCTTGTTGGACAGAAAAGTTTGCGTTGGTGAGTTGAATGAAGTTGGGATAACATAAATACGTCCACCATTCTAGAACCCGTTTCAAAAAATTGAAACTTCAGCCAGAATAATTTATGCTTAATTGTGGCATAGCATGCATTATGATTTATCTGATTCTTATTACTGTCGTGCTGAATAAATAAAAATGGCTTAAAAAGGTTTCTTTTTATGCTCTGAGTTGGGGCTCGATGAGACGAAGACTGTTGATAACGCACTGGATAAAGTGAACAACATCAAGGAGGAAATGTCAACCTTCAGTATATCACAGGTCACGCGAAGGTACCGCAGCTGGAAAGAGAAAACCGGCTGGCACAGCTAGGCACAGCCAAGTCTGAAATCGATCGCCCACCAATGACCCAGTATATGGTTAAATTGTGGCTAAAGGCCTGTTTTATGGTTAGATAAAGGCGTGTCTGAGGCTACCAGGGCAAGGGAGCTAAGCGCAATGTGAGCGGTTGAGCAATAAGGACCCACACTGGGAACTGCCTCATAGCTGCCAACCCCCCATAACGTAAATGGTGGACTAGATACAGTCCGACAAAGAACTACTTGCACAGGTCAACCCAAATAGGGACCCTGGATGCCACTTATGTGGCACGGCTGAGGACACAGTGGTATATCTGCTGATCGCTTGCTTTGCAGCGATTGAGGATGCGGACAGGTCCGGCAGCACTAGCACTGTGGACGAATACTTGTATGGTGATGCCCTCATGTTGAGAATGGCCTAAGACATTGTAAGCCGGGCCATAAGAGTCAAAGACTCAGTCTTCCAATGAGATAGTAACGTACTGTCAATCAGTATAAATAAAAAGATCACACAAATGTAGTTGTTATGTTACGACCACAACAGGACACGATGTTCTGGCATGAGTTATGGGAAATATGTATAAAGGAAATGGTGGGCTGAGAGAATGTAGTTACCTTTATAAAGAACCATCAGAAAACATGGCATTTTTATTCTCTGATTACATGGGATCTGTGGAGAGGGGTATAGGCTTGGAAGGACGCTTTGGGGGGGGGGTCATTTGTTCGATGTCGAACCGACTGCGGTCGAAATGTCATTAAACCTAAATTTGCAGTCACCATGAGTTAATTCTACCATTATCAGAAATTATGTGGCTATGTTAACAATACAGACAAGGTTAATATGGATTTTTTCGTTTTTCTCATGAATGTACTAATTGTATACACTTTCTATTGTTCATCAATAGCCTGAAATAAAGAACACCACGTTGTTCTAATTTAAAAGTTGTTATAGGGAAATCTTTCAAGTAAATGACATGGTATCTCTATTTATAGAGATCGAATTCAAGTGGCGTGCCACTTGGATAAAATATAATGTCGTTCACGGCTTTAGACGCATTATTGTCTACAAATTAATTAGACAAAGATATGTTTTATAGCCATTATTTAAATTTCACAGTTTTCATTTTTTTTTGTTAAAAGGATATTTAAAAATAATATGTAATGGAATTTTTACATATATTTGTATTTTAATTAATATTCAATGAAACATTTAAAAACACATTTGTGAATGTTATTTCTCATCGAATTCATTTGAAATTTTATTTGATTTGATAAATAAGATCTCATTCACTTGGCTAAGTCATTTTTCTAAACACAGTGAGAAAACACTTCCGTCTCTGTGCTATTTGGTGCGTCACTCTCTAGGAATAGTATTACAATGCACACCTAATTGGATCATGTTATTTCTTAAATAAAAATTACTATCTCCAAAATATTTAAACTTATTCATTTTTTATTTTATGTTTTCATGTATTATATTTTTATTTTATACTTCTTTGTATCTAACAAATTCTTTTAATATTTTAAGTTTCTATTTTCTAGAAATCTAACAAAGGTAAAATTTGAATCAGCTATGCTAGGAAAAGTAAACTTCACACGTAGATTGCACACATTATAAAATACAATAACGACATGCTCGAGTTTTTTTCTTTACGATAGTTTAGTAAATATAAACATGCAGTATGATGTCCTCACAAAAATCATAATATTAAACCCCAATCTCCTAAATCTGAAATATTACTTAAGGTTAAGACATTTCAGACATTTGTTTCATTTATTCGAGACAATTTAAACGAAGTTTCCTGACATTTATTTACATCAGCGGTTAAAATTAACTTTGACAGTGGCAGTTTGCCGTTTTAAAAATACAGTGTTACCCTTGGTATACGTCTGCTTTCGAATAAGTCCAACTTGGTATACGTCTGCTTTCGAATAAGTCCAAACTTGGTATACGTCTACTTTCGAATAAGTCCAACTTGGTATAAACGAAACATGTTGCTTTGTATAAGGCTTTCGTTGGTAGGATGACCCTCGTTGTTGAAATTGTAAAGGGCCGTCCATAAATGACGTCACGCATTTTTGCCTATGCCCCCTCCTCCCTCGACACACGTCGTCACAAAAGGTTAGCCCCCCTTCAAATATGCCGTCACAAATTTTTCCCGCGGCCCCTTCCCCTTTCCTAAAAGCCGTGTTTCCTATTTGAAAATTAGCATGTATCAAATCACGTTATTGACATTTAAGTATGTTTTTTTTGCGTGAGGATGCACTCTAATATAACCAGCACGAAGCCATTAAAAAAAAATTATAAGCAATCACATATTTAAGTGGACATTTTATTCAAAGTTCCGCCCTTAGATGTGACGTCACAGTTCTTTTAAACACTTCCCTCCACCGCTATTGGCACATCTTCAAAACAATATCAGAGATGACTGTTTGCATTTATATTTGACATTTTAAATAAATTAACAAACCTTTCTGTGTTTTTGAAATATATAAAATAATCATCTCAGCTAAATTAAACCCACTTCTCCATTACCCAGATAGCCTAAACATGGTACAGCTGCTCATCTCTGATGGCAATATATTTTTAAAAACTCTATAACCATTTATACATATTTTTATAAAACATGATATGGCATTGAAATCGTTTTCTATTGATCGAAGTTTACAATCGAAGCTGGTCAGCCTTTGTAAAAAGGATTTTAAAATATTTCATATCTCATTGATCACTATTTCCTACTTTATGTGGTAAAGAACGATTTTTAAGAGATTCAATTGTTTAAACAGCATGTAAACAACAAAGACAAGGTTTATATGCAATTTGTTTTTCTCATGAATGTACTAATTGTATTAACTTTCAAATATTTATTAATAGCCTGAACTAAGAACACGAACTTTGGGGATAGTGGAATACTAGCAAGTGATATTGACATTGCATTTATATTTATAGTGATCGAAGTCGAGGGATACAATAGAAACAATTAGACATACATATAATTTGTAACCATTACATACATTTCATAGTCTTTATATTTTAAAATAAATACGATATTTTAAAAATACTTATTTCTACAGATTTTCTCATTCTATTCATTTTTTAAAAAACATTTTATGCAATGAAACATTTTTAAATACAAGTTAATAATATTATATCTCATATAATTGAAATGGCATTTTAATTGATTTGAAAAAATAATATCTCATTTGTCCTGCTAACTCAGTTTTCACAGATCATTGGCATATTAAACACGTAGGTCACTGTGCTTTATATTGCGTCACGACGTTGAAGTGCATGGAAATATGAATTCTGAGCATCTAACACATTCGGACTCTTCTTCACAATTATATTATGGAAACATAAATGAAACCAAAGCGTCCTCAGAGAAACGAATTCGTACTAGCCTCGATCAAAAATATCAATCTTAATATATTCCAATCGATTTTGTGAGTGCGAATGACTCTAGTATCCCATGACCTCAATTTGCTTCTCGTTTAAGTACCAGACTTAAAGACTTAATTTTAAAGTACAAAGCATTCTTCGAAAGAAAGCAAGCACATTTAAGGATTTTTTAAATAGAAATTTTACTTTGGTCAATCACACTTAAATACGTGTGCATTGTTATCTTCGTAATGTTAGCAATGTGAACTGCCAAGGCTAAAACAAACCCATTGAATTATTGAAGTGTTAGGAGTAGCATTCATTAAGGATGTTTGGAAATGTTGGTTGAAATTGGTGCAAAGAAAGTGGCCTAAACACTCTCAATAACAATAATTCGACAAATCGCTGTTACGTCTCGTGATATTGAAGCGCATGAAATATAAAACTGTAATTGGCTAAGTATTTTTCTAGTGGGTTGTAGAATCCACTGACAGAGTGAAAGAAGTTGTGGTGGATCTAAGCATCACTCGTCCCACGGACTTTCTTTTTACTTACATTTTAAAGTGTGTTTTCCTTTAGGTTTTTACGCTTTCTTTTTTATCACAGTCCTTGTCATATTACTCCTTGAAACCAGCGATTTCACATTTTAATGAAGTGATATTGATGCGGATGAGGAATTCTGGTTGAATAGTAAACAAGTTGGAATGAAAGGGCAGTTAAGTTTATAGTAGGAGTGATAGTAAACAAGTTGGAGTGAAAGGGCAGTTAAGTTTATAGTAGGAGTGATAGTAAACAAGTGGATTGAAAGGCAGTTAAGTTTATAGTAGGAGTGATAGTAAACAAGTTGGAGTGAAAGGGCAGTTAAGTTTATAGTAGGAGTGATAGTAAACAAGTTGGAGTGAAAGGGCAGTTAAGTTTATAGTAGGAGTGATAGTAAACAAGTTGGAGTGAAAGGGCAGTTAAGTTTATAGTAGGAGTGATAGTAAACAAGTTGGAGTGAAAGGGCAGTTAAGTTTATAGTAGGAGTGATAGTAAACAAGTTGGAGTGAAAGGGCAGTTAAGTTTATAGTAGGAGTGATAGTAAACAAGTTGGAGTGAAAGGGCAGTTAAGTTTATAGTAGGAGTGATAGTAAACAAGTTGGAGTGAAAGGACAGTTAAGTTTATAGTAGGAGTGCGCAATATGCGACTCAACACAAAGAAAACACGATATTTAAATATAGGTCAAAAGGATGAAAGTGAATTTCAGTTTAAGGCGGGTTTTCTAGATCAGTGCTTCTCAAACATTTTAGTATAGCGGACCGGCAGGAATTTTTACATCGCTCCAGGAACTGGTGCATTATTTTACTTGTACTGACTTGGTAGTGAAATTTAATTTATTTTATTTGTTTCATTGTATGTGCTTATTGCCGAAAAATTAACATATTCTATAGAGTCAGTATTAATGTTTGCAAATGCTGGATTATAATTTTATTTTCTGTCTTTTCTTAACAACTTTCATGGACCGGCGCAGGATGGCCCACGGACCGGTAACGGTCCGCGGACCACCACTTTGAGAAGCACTGTTCTAGATGTCATTTAGTTTTGACCTGTTCTTTTAAGTATCTTGCAGATAAGCTTATATTTAGGTAGATAAAAAAAAGAAAAGACGACATGATTTGTTAATTTTAGGGCTGTTAACGATTAATTTAAATTGAATCGTTATTTTAAAAAAAAATAACGTTTAATTAATCGTTAATTTTGATTAAAGCAAAAATTAAAATGTATTATGTCATAAGTAACACTTATTAAACGTTCTTGTTGAAAATCTTTAAAAAAACACTGGAATGTCTTTTTTATATGTCATCTTTTAACCAAATACGCAAAAAGACAGGTGTTGACATTATTTGGTTGAAGTGATGAGCTGGTCTAATTTACAATATAACCAGCCGAGCTGAACAATCATTGACATGGAAATGAGGTAACTGGTATGCACAAAACAGTCTTATCAAGGAATGACATTATCAGATATCGGTGTTCATTACGTTTCCACCTTTGTAGAGGGTTAATGGATTCAAGAACTTCCATCTCCATTTTGTAATGCAGTAATTCATCAGAAGAGCTGTCGTCATTTTATGTCTCTTAGTCAGACTCCATTACTGCCATTAGTCATTAGCTTATACAATTTTCATTTGGTTTGATAAGCAGGCAAAGTGTTAGAACCATGATAGGCAAACTTCATCAACATTTTGAACATTCCCGTCAGTCAATAGTTTAAAACCAACATGTTCTTGTAATCGTCAGGAAATTTATTATTTATCAGGCGTTATTTTTTATTATTTTGATTTTACTTTTTGATTTCCAATAATTTGTAAGTTATGGGTCGATTAATCGTTAAAAATTAATTTAGAAATTAATCGTTAATTTCCGCAGCCCTTGTTAATGTCAAATGCCAAATGAATATACCTACGCCGTTGTTGCCAGTAACATGTCAAATATCTGAATTATAAGAAACAAACAAAAACAAACGTAACATGTCAAATATTGAATTAAAAGAAACAAACAAAACAAACTTAACATGTCAAATATATGAATTAAAAGAAACAAACAAAAACAAACAGTAACATGTCAAATATATGAATTAAAGAAACAAACAAAACAAACAGTAACATGTCAAATATATGAATTAAAAGAAACAAACAAAAACAAACAGTACATGTCAAATATATGAATTAAAAGAAACAAACAAAAACAAACAGTAACATGTCAAATATATGAATTAAAAGAAACAAACAAAACAAACTGTAACATGTCAAATATATGAATTAAAAGAAACACACCAAAACAAACAGTAACATGTCAAATATATGAATTAAAAGAAACACACCAAAAACAAACAGTAACATGTCAAATATTTGAATTAAAAGAAACAAACCAAAACAAACATTAACATGTCAAATATTTGAATTAAAAGAAACAAACAAAAACAAACTGTAACATGTCAAATATTTGAATTAAAAGAAACAAACAAAAACAAACTGTAACATGTCAAATATTTGAATTAAAAGAAACAAACAAAAACAAACATTAACATGTCAAATATTTGAATTAAAAGAAACAAACAAAAACAAACTAACATGTCAACTATTTGAATTAAAAGAAACAAACAAAAACAAACTGTAACATGTCAAATATTTGAATTAAAAGAAACAAACAAAAACAAACTGTAACATGTCAAATACATGAATTAAAAGAAACAAACAAAAACAAACAGTAACATGTCAAATATAATTAAAAGAAACAATCAAAAACAAACTGTAACATGTCAAATATTTGAATTAAAAGAAACAAACAAAAACAAACTGTAACATGTCAAATATATGAATTAAAAGAAACAAACAAAAACAAACAGTCCCCAGTATAATTTAATTTAAAAATTGTTAAAAAATGTGTTTATTGCCAAACTCAAAATAAATTAAAATTAATGATTCGATTATTCAACGAGGTCAAGATATAATTAATGTTCACAAGCTTTTCAAAAGCAACAACTATAGTACATTTCGCGCTTATATTATTTTTTAAAAATAAGGAATCCATGTAGCGTTTTGAGCCAATGAATCACTTTAAAATTGAAAGAAACAAAAGTAAATATATAGAAAATAAAGTATTAATTCATCTAGACTCGTATAGACTGTACTTTAGGTAAAAAGTCACTGTCCTATCAGAGACAGTATTAAAAGAAATCATTTTATTATTATTATTATTAGATTGTAAATAAAATATATTCCCTACTTATGAAATGAGTTTTATTTCTCTGACAAAGCTAAAACACCAATAGAATGTGTAAATTGTCATTTATCCATTATTACTATATGTAACCATGTTGTCAAATGGTATATTCTGGTCTTGGGGGGGGGGTACATTTTGGCCTAAGCAAGTTTGACCCTCGGGTCATATTCTTGCCTAGGTCAGGCGTTTCAACTGGCATGTTTACACCGGGGCTAGACTAGGTAGCCACCTGATTACATCGGATAGGTGGGGTGTGGGTGGTGGTTGTATATAGGCTTGGAAGGATTTCTACAGACGCCTTGAGAGGACTTATAAAAGAGAAGCATTGGTGCTCAAGATTAGTGCTCAACATTAGTGCTAAACATTAGTGCTCAACATTAGTGCTCAACATTAGTGCTCAACATTAGTGCTCAACATTAGTGCTCAAAACTTACGTATGTGATTATGTAAAAATAGAACCTGCCGTGGAATATGGAATTACGAAACACGGAAAAGAAACCTTGATTCTTGATCATGATAAATTCTTGTTTCATAAGCATAACAAGACAAATAAAATACTTTTGAGATTTTCAAGTTTTCTCTTTCATGCAGCTTTTTTCTCCATTTAAATATGAAAAAATAATAAACTTAATTAATTCCATACAAAAAAATAAAAATAAAAACAAAATAAAATAAATTTACGTCACGATGTCGTAACGACCTTGGTCGAAATGTCGTGGGGTTTGTATGTAGTTCTACAACCACTGTTGTTACCATGAGACAATCTCCACTTTTTAGATTTTATTTTATACGTTTTATTACTCGGTTTCTTGCCCCAATACTTCCGCTCAAAATTTACTAACACGTTACCCAACTTTTGATATCTAATGTTCCTGAATTTTCTTTGATTTAATTATATTTCCATCCTAATTATTCATATGTCCTCTCAATCCTCTTCTGTCTCTCTCTCTCCTCTCTCTCTCTCTCTCTCTCTCTCTCTCTCTCTCATTCTTTCTCTCTCTCTCTGTTAACGTACGTATGCTAAAAGTATTGTCCAATTTTCTGGCAAAGATTACTCATCTAACCAAATAGACAATGAGATTTTATTAAATAGCTGCACAATGAACCTAAAACATCTTTAGCAATTTCATTAATTCTTCTTAGCCGGGCATTTTTTTCGCAACGAAATTTTCTTGATATTATCAGATGCTGGCTTTTGTAGCTCAGTGCGTATTACTTCACTTACTGCCAGTATAATTAGTTTTCCACCAATAGTATGAGGTTTTTTCCGATTTAACAATCATTAACGAAATTTCGTATGAAGCCAGCAAGCCATAGCCATCTTGTGTGTTGCGGTTGAAAAGATTTTTGTCAAAGACAGCTGTTTAATTTTTTTTATCTTTTTGAATTTCGAAAATAGGTATCGATTCTTTTCTTTGTTATCACACTAAATGTTAGTCAAATGTTCTTGTAGCTGGAAGCTTTATAGCTTCGCGAATACATAAATATAATTTTCTAAATATTTTCTTCTTTATTTGATGCTATCACCGCCTCTTTTAAATTTATTCTCCGCATCCCCCCTTTTTTTTTAAAACTACCTCACCGCACCCCATGGATTGCTGCAGCGCCAACCACTATGCTAAGCCATAATGGGAACAAAATGAACTAGCACAAGAAATTGTTTAAAATTTGAGCTCCGATTATACTGGTGGTAGAATAAAGCTTGAATTCATTGAAATTGTTTTCCCTTATTTAAGGGATCGAAGACAAGTGGCTTGCCACTTAGATAACAATCATACAACGACAATGTGGTATTCTTGTCATCAATTAGGCAAAGAAATACATGATGATTATATTTATAGTTGTCTTAATTTTAGGAAACTAGGTTCTAAAAATGTATTTTTACTTCAAATAAAAAAAGTTCTATACATGATAGTTATTTACATGCTAATACAAAGTTAGGCAATACAAATAAGTAATACTATGTTGTAAGGACTTATAGATTGCAATTAAAACGAAGTTAAAGAAAATAATATTATGTTCTTCTCATTAATACTGCCGCTTAAGTTGTCTCAATTACAATCTCATATTAAGTAAGTTTATAGCGGTGCTTTTTAGTGCGGCGTGCATGGAAAATACAGATTCATTGCACGTCATGATATTACAATAGATCATATTTTAATTTGTAAGTTGTCCCTTATGTGTTTTATGTGAGTTCAAACTTGTGTCAATGATTTCATTTCTATTTAAATATGCTGTATGTATTTTTTTCATTTGTCTTATTGAATTAACTGGCTAAACAACATAGCAATCAACAACTCTATCAAACTAAAATACAACACTAAGAATCAGGAAACTCTAAAAAACTGAGAGACAACACTTACAAACAAGCAACTCTTACAGACAGACAATAGAAACAAACAGACAACTTTTACACACAAACAATTCAAACATCTCTACTATTTAGGGAATACAAAAACATGAGAAATCTTGACATAAAACAACCTTAACAATAAGAACAAACATATAGACATACAACACAAACCAACTTAAACACAGACAACCCCAACATATCTTGCAAACTGACAGACCACACTAACATTGACAAATGTAACAGACAGACAAAACTTAAAGACAGATAACTGTTAAATACCGACAAATCTTATAATTTGACATTTAGGACAGACAACACTAACATATCCATTAGTTTCCGACATGAAAGCGTAAAATAGATAACTGACAGAGATAACCCATATCACATGTGATAACAGACAGAGATAACCCATATCACCTGTGATAACAGACAGAGATAAGCCATATCACCTGTGATAACAGACAGAGATAACCTATATCACATGTGATAACAGACAGAGATAACCCATATCACACGTGATAGCAGACAGAGATAACCCATATCACCTGTGATAAAAGACAGAGATAACCCATATCACCTGTGATAAAAGACAGAGATAAGACATATCACCTGTGATGATAATAATAATAATAAATTGATAATTTTTTAGCGCTGTATCCCAACAAGGAGCCGGGCTCACAGCGCTTTACATATGATAACATACAGAGATAGCCCATATCACCTGTGATAAAAGACAGAGATAACCCATATCACCTGTGATAAAAGACAGAGATAAGACATATCACCTGTGATAATAATAATAATAAATTGATAATTTTTTAGCGCTGTATCCCAACAAGGAGCCGGGCTCACAGCGCTTTACATATGACAACATACAGAGATAGCCCATATCACCTGTGATAACATACAGAGATAGCCCATATCGTCTGTGATAATATACAGAGATAGCCCATATCACCTGTGATAATAGACATAGATAATTGTTCAAACATTGGTTCCTCATTTGTAGATATTTAAATAAGCTGCTTCTGTATTAGTATTTATTCAACTGTGTTTGGGATCTGAGTTTTTACACGCGCTCAACACTCAGTCGGGAATATCCAAGTAAAGAATGTCTTCAAATTATTGGTTCAGACTGAATGAAGGGCCGTTAAGTGTTGACAGTAAGCAAGAAAATCTTCATCTCTGCTTTGCAGTTTTGAAAGATTTGGAAACAGACATTCCCCTCTTCCAAAAACTGAAGTTTAGCAACAAACCTAGATATTATGCTTTTAGTTTTGATTAAATGAAAATGAAATGGTCACCATTTAGTTCAAATGAACTTTGTCAAATAAATCAGTCATAAAGGGACATGTCATTTAAGTTAATTGTGTAAAAAATATTTATCTTTGCTTCCAAAGAATTTCACCACTGAATCAAAGAGAGAATAAAATTGATTTAAATACGCCCTTTTTGATAATCAACGTACTTCTGTGTGAATAAGTAAACCATTATAGTCTTCATCCTTTTCCAAACAATGTTTGAGCAAAAAAACTCTCATGTGAATGCATTCCTTTTGATTTTATTAACTGCTCCAATGAAGGACATAATGAAGTGATCCAGGCAAACTAGCATTAAGATTTTTGCGAATAAATGATGTCGATGAATGACCCAATGTACTGAAAATACATTAGCTACAGCTTGTTTTAAATATGCCATAAAGTCAAGGGTATAGATTTAACTTTTAAAAATCTTAAAATCAGTAAAATAACGTTTCACCTTTCGTATCTGTTTCCAAACATTTAGCCATATCAAATATTTAACAACACTGTAGTGTCTGCATTTTTTTTGCGGCTAACTCATTCTCATATCTTTTGTAAGAAGACACTGTTAATGATTATTAACTTTTTCAATAAAATGCTGCAGTAAAGCCCTTTTGAAAAAAAATATTTAGATACATATAATTTCCACACACTTAGAAAATTAACCAACTTTGTTACCCTCATGTATTCACGTTAAAAAATTGTATTAGCTTATAGGAATTCCGCATTTCTTACGCATCAACATTGAACTTTAAAAAAATCAAGTATTTTGATTGGTTATAGCTGTGGAAATTACCCTAGTTCCACTTTCTTTTTCTAGGCAAAACAACATAGTAGAAAAAAGAATGCAGATTCTATTTTATTTATTAACATTTTCCTAATAATAAAAATGGATAATAATTTTAATACTTTATTTTAAACCTTGCGTGGACCTCCTGATGTTGTTCAGGGACCCCCAAATCAATTTAAATTTTCCACGGACCCCCTGAACGGTACCAAGGACCCCTGGGGGTCCGTAGGGACCACTTTGGGAACCACTGGTCTAAGTATTGCTTGTCTCAAGATTAGGTAGCAGGTAGAGAATTATAAAACAAACTTATTTAAATTGTATCCCGAGAATAGTGATCGGAGTCCAGAGCAAGCCTCTTGAAAATGCACAACTGTGTTCCATACAGGCATCAGAGTGCATAAGTTCATGCAAACATATGACAGCCAATATACACATGTTATCTATATATATGAAAATCAAAGTATGTATGTATGTATGCATGTCTGTTATAGCTGACTAAACCATTCATCCGATCGCCATGAAACTTTTGGAGACTTTTGAGTACGCTCCAGGGATGGAAATAGGCAACTTTTTTTCAAAATTTAACACTCATGGGGCGCCGGGGGCCCATAATGAGAATGTTTTCTTATATGAGCTATATAAAAATTAGTTTAGGGCTTAGCTGCTTGGAAAATGAATGGATCTTGACCAAACTTGATACATAACAACTTGATAACCTATATTAAAGTATCATATGGCATTGAACTCCTAATGTCCGTTCCTTCGGGGCCGGGGGCCCAAAATCTTTATTTTTTTAAGCGTTAAATACTTTATTCCCGTAAGCTGACTAAACCATTCATCCGATCGCCATGAAACTTTTGGAGACTTTTGAATACGCTCCCGGGATGGAAATAGGCTACTTTTTTTCAAAATTTAACACTCATGGGGCGCCGGGGGCCCATAATGAGAATTTTTTCATATATGAGCTATATAAAAATTAGTTTAGGGCTTAGCTGCTTGGAAAATGAATGGATCTTGACTAAACTTGGTACATAACAACTTGATAGCCTATATTAAAGTATCATATGGCATTGAACTCCTAATTTTCATTTCCTTCGGGGCCGGGGGCCCAAAATCTTTATTTTTGTAAACGTTAAATACTTTATTCCCGTTAGCTGACTAAACCATTCATCCGATCGCCATGAAACTTTTGGAGACTTTTGAGTACGCTCCCGGGATGGAAATAGGCTACTTTTTATCAAAATTTAACACTCATGGGGCGCCGGGGGCCCATAATGAGAATTTTTTCTAAAATGAGCTATATAAAAATTAGTTTAGGGCTTAGCTGCTTGGAAAATGAATGGATCTTGACCAAACTTGGTACATAACAACTTGATAGCCTATATTAAAGTATCATATGGCATTGAACTCCTAATGTCCGTTCCTTCGGGGCCGGGGGCCCAAAATCTTTATTTTTGTAAGCGTTAAATACTTTATTCCCGTTATGATTTACACGATTTTGAAAAGCATTGACTAATATATCTATCATGATCCAGATTAAAATGAACAGGTATTTTAAAGTTATTCTCTTTCACCGATTGGGCCCGGGGGCCCTTAATGTCGTTTTTGTTAATTTATATATATAAAAATCAATGTATGTCTTTGTGCATGTCCTTTATAGCTGACTAAACCATTCATCCGATCATCATGAAACTTTTGGAGACTGGCAAATTTTTTTCTAAATTTATCACTCATGGGGCGCCGGGGACCCATAATGTCATTTTTTGCTTATATGAGCTATATAAAATTTAGTTTCAGCGCTAGCTACTGTGTAAATTAATGGATCTTAACCAAACTTTGTATGTAAAAATTTGATTGCAAATATTAAAACACTAAAGGAAACTGAACTCCTAATAGTCATTCCTTCGGGGCTGGGGGCCCAAAAAATTCTTTTTCTTAAACGTTTAAGATTTTATTCACCATTCAATTATTAACAATATTGACAACTAATGACACATGTATCCATTATTATACAGATTGAAATGAACAGGTATTTTGAACTTTATATCTTGCACTGGGGCCCTTAATGTCGTTTTTTGCTGATGTGAGCTATGAAAAAATTAGTTTTTGCGTTAGCTACTGAGTAAAGGCGGCTGGGCATTGTGCTAGCCACACAATCCCCTCGTATGCCGTGGCTATTGAAACTTGTGAACGCTGTTTCACTTGCCCCATAGGCCATTCATGGTCTGAGAGGGAACTTACTACTACTGAGTAAATGAATCAATCTTAACCAAAATTTGCATACAAAAATTTAGTAGCCCATATTGACATAATTAAGGTTTCTAAACTTCTAATGTCAATATATTCGGTGCCGGGGGCCCCAAATGTCTTTTCTTCGTATATGTTTAAGATATTTTTCCCCATTCAATTTTTCACGATCTTGAGGAATATATCTATGAGGAAACTGAATTAAATGAACAGGTTTTTGAAATTGACACCTTTCACTAAAGGGGCCCTTAAATGTCGTTTTTTTCCTTATATTAGCTGTATAAAAATTAGTATTCGCGTTAAATACTGAGAAAATTAATGGATCTTGACCCATCTTAATATATAAAAACTTAAGGGTCTATATTTTATTACTATAGGGCACTGAACTCCTAATTTTCATTCCCTTGGGGCAGGGGGCCCAAAATTTCATTTTTAGTAAATGTTCAATATTTTATCGTTCATTCAATATTGATACATATAAATAAATGTATGTATTTTGAAATTTGTTCAAATTAAAATGTCTTTTGCACTTTATTTCTTGCGATAATTAGGCCCTGGGGCCCATAATGTAGTTTTTTGCTATTATGAGGTATATAAAAATAAGTTTATGCGTTAGCTACCGAGTAAATGAATGGACCTTAACCAAAATTTGTATACAAAAACTTGGTAGCCGATATTAAAATACTATAGGGCACAGAAATTCAAATTTCCATTTCTTCGGGGCCTGGGGCCCCAAATGTCTTTTCTTCGTATATGTTTGAGATAGTTTTCCCCATTTAATTTTTCACGATCTTAAGGAATATATCTATGAGGAAACTGAATTAAAATGAACAGCATTTTTTAAATTGAAATCTTTCACCGAATGGGCCCAGGGGCCCCTAAATGTCGTTTTTTTTTCATTATATTAGCTGTATAAAAATTAGTATTAGCGTAAAATTCTGAAAAAGTTAATGGGTTTTGACCCATCTTATTATATAAAAACTCGAGGGTCTATATTTTATTACTATAGGGCACTGAACTCGTAATTTTCTTTTCCTTGGGGCAGGGAGCCCAAAATGTATGTTTAATATTTTATCGCACAGTCAAATTTTACCATTATTGATAAATATAAATAAATTTATGCATTTTGAAATGTATTCAAATGAACATGTGTTTCGCACTTTATTTTTTGCAATAACTGGACCCTCTATCTCTTACTGTCGTTTTTTGCTTATACGAACTATATAAAAATTAGTTTATGCGTTAGCTACTGAGTAAATGATTGGGTCTTAACCAAATTTTGTATAAAAAAACTTGGTAGCCCATATTAAAATAAGCAAGGTTTTTGAACCTCTAATGACATTTTCTTCGGTGACGGAGGGCCCCAAATGTCTTTTTTCATATATGTTTAAGATATTTTTGCCATTCACTTTTTAACGATCTTGATAAATATATCCATGATGAAACTGAATTGAAATGTAAAGGTTTTTGAAATTGACATCTCGCAGTGAAAAAGCCCGGGGCCCCTTTATGTAGTTTTATTCACTATATTTGCTATATTAAAATTAGTTTAAGCGTTAGATAATGAGAAAATAAATGGATTTTGACTAAAGTTAGTATATAAAAAGTTAAGAACCTATAATATATTACTATAGGGCACTGAACTCCTAATGTCCATTCCCTCGGAGCTGGGGGCCCCAAATGTCATTTTTACTGCACGGTAACAATTTAATTCCCCATTCAATTTTACACGATATTGAGAAATTTAGCTTGAGTACAATGGCAATAAAAAAATTAAATTATCACTCATTTTTTGGCTGGGCCTCTTAATATCGTTTTTCCTTTTGTAAGTTTTTAATTATTAATTTATGTAACAGTTTGCTATTAAACTTGGACTTTTTTTTCTCACTTCCCCGAAGGTTTATGGCATAATTCTTTTAAAACATACCAATCTTTGGCTTCTTTCAATTTATTCATTTTTAAAGAGATCGTTGCAACGCACGACGGGTCTGCTAGTAGTTAATACAATTTAACTTTCAATCATTAAGAGTTGTAAGAAATAAACAATTCCTTGCAATTTAACATGTTGTAAATAATTGTAAGTAAATTTTTAAATAAGTAAATATTGCGTGAAAAATATTTTAATTATTTTTTAGACATTTACAAATTATATTTTAGCAAAATAATATATTTTAAATTGTTGAATTGTCTCCCTTATAAAAATGACATTAAAAGCGCTTATTGAGATTTTGCAAATACAGCCTAATATTAAACACGTCAGTACAGTGTTTTATGGTGCGGTGCTGAAAGGACGGAAATACACTTTCAATTCACATCCGATATGACAATATCAGTCTTTAATAAAATGGTTTATCTTTTTCTTACTCCTAATATGTAGCACATTTTTTATAATTTTTGTATTTTTACTTATCTTTATATATATATCCTAAACGACCATGTGCAATTGAGCATGACGAATGACCCACGCTGGGGTCGAAAAATCACGGTTTGCAAGCGTGGTGGGATGAAAAGATAAAAAAAATGTGTGGGGGGGGGGTGCCAACAAAGCCTCTTGCGTTCACTTGCTGTTCAGTTGCGTTTTACCTTTGCAGAATAACATATGATTCGTAGTGTAGTGGTTATCACGTCCGCCTTGCACGCTTAAAGTCCTGGGATCAAACCCAAGCGGGAATTTTTATTTTTTTTTAATTTTGAAAAATGTTTTGTTTTTGCCCGTTCTTTTCCCCCTTTTTCCAACATGATTAAGGCTGTTAAACGATTATCGGATTTGAAAGCGGCAATCGGTTTAAAATTTCCCAAACCGATAATCGAATTTGATTCGGCCGGATTTCCCTTCGTAAATCCGGCCGGAGCCGGAGCCAGTTTTGTAAAAATTGCTGGATTCCAGATTTGTCGGAGCCGGAGCTATAATTATTATATTTTATCGCAAACCTGGCAAGCCGGATTTGGCCGGATTTATGAAGCAAATTTCTCCCGGAGCCGTTTTTGTAAATATGACCGGATTCCGGATTTGCAGGAGCCGCAGGTAAAATCCGGTACACCCCTAATTTCTATGAAGTCTATAAAACGATAATCGGTTTAAAATGGAGTTAAATCATAGATAATAGGTTTAAAACAACAACACGCAATTAACAACCCTAAACAGGCCTAACACTCGCTAGGGTCGGCCAATCACAGTTTATGTTTAAGGGATGGTAGTAATAAAAGGGGGCCGTGTAACAACAACATCAGTGCGCATGTCTCCACGTTTACTCGCTATTTTTTCATTACTTCGTTCTGCTATTTGTGTCCTTACTCTCACCCCCCTCCACCGTTCTTTGAACTGTCTATGATGAGCAAGTCTGCGGCGTATGCTACGCCGCGGGTCGTTCTTGTTTATTAAATTTTATTTAAACCATATACTTATATTTATTTTATACGAGATAATCATTTTGAGATATCTATTTTGTCCAATTTTAGATATTACCATTTCGAGAAGACTAACACTGTATACTATATACTAAGAACACATTTAGTATTAAATTGAAGATTAAAAAATAAAGTAAATAATGTTGTTTCTTTTATACAAATAACTAAAATAAAGAATTGTTTATTTTTCTATACAACAAGACATTTTGAAATTCAATTTGAGCTGCACAAAATTATACGTTAAATGGACTATTTTGTTTACTATTTTATAGTATATTCATAACCAGAGCGTAAATAAAACAAAATAATTTTCTCCTTGACTTTTGTGTATAATAAGTGATAAAACACTCGATCAGGAGTCTTGAATCGTTTAAACAGATTTCTTATAAATGGTAGTCGTGAGAAAGTTATCAAACTTAAACATAAATTATTTCCCCAATATAATGTTTCTAAAATGACATTTTTATGTTAGTCACAGCCTGATAACATGTCCTTGAAGCATCATGTTAAATCAACGAAATATTTACAAAAAGGAACAAGTTATAACCACTTTTTTTCAAGGTTAATAAAATATGTAGGCTCGAAGTGAACTTTCGTAAAATAATACTTCAAATTCGAATAATGCGTAAATATATCGTAAGCAATATAAGGCAAAAGTAAAGATTCTCTTAAATGAAGATAATAGTATAAGATGCGATTTTCAAAAAGTTAGTTACGATTAATAATGAATATCCCAAAATTGACTAGTCTATATTTACTCTTTTGGGTATTGAGCCAAGCGTGGCTGACAACATTAATACATCAAATATTAATGCTATGAGGAAAAGCATAAAACTTCAATTTTATGCAATAAGTTAAACCTTTTATATTTATTTGAAACAAAAACATGTGTAGTCTTCTTGTTGTTAATTTCTAATAAAAATTATAATTTGCTAAAGGCATCTACATATTTTTCGGTAGGTGGGGGTGGTTAACGTGGTTTCTTCCCCGGGGGTGGGGAGCACATACCATACCCACGCTACGCCGCTGGTGACAAGTTGTTTTGCCAGCATTCTGCCACTGTTTGTGGAAGCTTTTAAAGAGTAATTTTTCATATCTACCCAGGCAGAAGAAAATGTTAAGTTTTTCATAAAGTCAAATACAATTGAATATTTTGACTCATTCAAGCTGCTTTATCTTGTATGCATAATTTTTCAGACAGATAGCACCGTAGCAGTACCACCTTTCAAATTCAGTGGCATAGCGACATATATAAGGTAATGTAACATGACAGAGTGGCTAAAAATACTGTTGCTACCTACTGTTTATTTAATTTTTGAAAAATCGAATTTATTTAATGACAATTTTTTAAATAAAAAAAAACAACCTAGAAACCTAGACAAGGTCGAATAAACCTAGAACTATATTGAAAACATAAAGCTGACAGCACTGTTTATGTCATATTTATTTTCGTACTGCAAGTTATTCATTTTTTTTCCATTCAAAAATTTTGTTTTAAAAATCATATTTTTATATAGAAAAACTTACCTAATATTACAATGGGCTTGGTGTATTAGTTTTCTACCTATTATTCACCTTGACTTCCATACACGCACTACTTACACCATTCAGTGCATCAAGAGAAGTAATTTATTTATTTAGTTTCTAATATCTTTTTAAAGAGTAAATATAGTAAAGTATAGTATATATAATTTAATTTTGACGATATTATAAAAACAGGTTATCATTGCTTTCTATACAAACTTAGCCTTAATACTAATGCTTTACTTTATATATATCACAATATTTTTGAGGCGTAAGACTGTTTAATTGAAACAATAATTTATATTTATATATCTTGTTGATCATATTTCTGTTCAATTTCGGATGTGCATTAAATTCCTTTTTTCGGATACTCCTTACTAGAGTACAAACTTATAATAAATACATAAAAATAATTGAAAATACATTACTGTAAACTAGGGCTGCGGGAATTAACGATTAATTTCTCGATTAATCGTCACAAAATTTTAATAATTAAACTATTTTTATTGATTAATTGACCAATCACTTACAAATAATTGGAATTCACAAAGCAAAAAGTTTTTTTAACTAAGCGGCCGATAAATAATAACACATTTCCTGACGATTACACGAACATTTTGGTTCACTATTGACTGATGGGAATGTTCAAAATGTTGATACATTTTGCCTACACTGGTTCTAACATCCACATGGGTTTAAAGGAGGTGCGCCTACGCCTATGTAGAAGGAAGAGTTTTCCAAGAGTCGTAGTCTTCACCGACTCAAGATCCTCCCTGGAATCTCTGGGTCGGAGCTCAATGGAGACGAAAACTGTCAATGTTGTACTGGAGATCGTTAACAACAGTAGATTTTGCGGGGGCATGGTCGTCTTACAGTACATTACAGGGCACGCAAAAATACAACAGCAGGAAAGGGCAAACCTGCTGGAGCAGCAGGTCGCTGCCCAGCCCCAAATCGATCTCCCAATACTCAATTGGAAGTCAAATTGTGGCTAAATCCCTGCTTTTTGGAAGGATTGCTTTGCGGGCTGGGAAAATGGTAACACGGCTAGGGTGCTTTATGACAAACTGCCGCGACCGCTCAAGCGAGATCCCTGGTGGAAGCTGCCTCGTAGCTACCAGTCCCTCCTTACGCAAATGTGGACTGGACACTGCCCAACAAACCGCTACTTGCACAGGCTAGACAAAAAACAGGGAACCCGGCTTCCGTTTATGTTGTACGGCCGGGAGACTGTGGCACATCTGCTGACCGAATTCTCTTCGGAGATTAGGGAAGCGGACGAGTCAGACAGCCCACGCACTGTGGAGGAATATCTCAATGGCGATGCCCTTATTTTGGGGCTCACCGTTGGTATTGTAGGCAGGGCTATAAGAGTCTAAGTGACTCAGCCCTCCAATGAGAATGTCACATATCTGGGATAGCAGAAACCTAACAATTTATTGACATTGTATCCCTATTTATAGGGATCGAGATCAAGTTACATAGCACTTGAATGTTATATAATGATGTAAAAAACATAAAACATAACTTCCCGAAACAGTCAAGTAAGCATATTTGATACAGTTGATAAATAAATATTACAGTTCTTTTAAATTCAAAATAAAAACAATTTTAAAATCTAATTCGTCATTAGAATTTTATGTTTCTATACAAATTTGTATGTTACGTTCACAGAAAAATCTAAGTAACACAAGTCTATAACATTAAAAGTCAATGAAATATAAATTATATATTAATTTTAAAATTTTAAAGAAAGAAAAATTATTTTCATAAATCGTCCAAAGTTAGGTTTGGTTAAAAAAAACACAACTATTTACATTTTATTTTGAATACTTCGGCACGGGTGATTTCTGGTGCATCGCTAACGGTAACAATAATTTCCATTGCCATTTTGTAGCAACATAGTATACTGCGACGTTTATCTTTACTTTCTAAATATTATAAATATACATAATTTGCTATCTCTGTCACGACTGTCTGTTCGTGACGCTATTAATTTTAGAAAGCAGCGCACCAAATTACTGTACCAAAAAAGAACTCTTTTGGAACGGCCGCATAAAATTGTTCAATAGGGAAATAAATGAATAAAACACAATAAATACAATAAATGAAATTTCTGTGTTACGTTATTTTTTTATCTGATGTGTATTTATTTTGAACACTTCCGTTATTTTTGACGGGTGATACACTAGTCCAGGGGTGGGCAAACTTTTTCGACGGAGGGCCGCATTGACAACTTTATTGTTATTGACGGGCCACATGTATTTTTTGTCTCCCTCAATTACAACTAACAATGTATTAAATATGAATTATTAATAATAACCACGTATTTGTAATTTTACTTCACATTCACACTCTATTACACATTTTAAAATACGAACTGAAACAGTTTCTAATTTGATAATAAGATTTTACTATTCATTATTATTTCCACAAAAAAAATATTGTTACCTGTCATAATAACTATGAAGAAGTAGGAACATAATTTACATATAAGCTGACCATAGAGTACAATTTTAATTAATGAGAAGTATGTAACTGTTCACAATTTGTGATACAATTCTTGAACTTTTTAACCAGTTTACTGGTTGTGAATCGCATGACTGCATTCAAATTGCAGTCAGTCAACATCAATCTGTTCTTAGACTTGTTTATTTTCATGCAAGAAAAAGCTTGCTCACAGATGTATGTGGACCCAAATAGTGACTAAAGTTGGGCAGCAAAGCTTTTGAAGTGTGCACATGCTGCTGCTGGCAAACATCCGTAAAACCCCAGCAGAATAACTGATTTGAACTTCTCCTTCAATTCATAATCTGCTTGTAGGTCAAGCAGCTCTAACTGTATATCCTCTGGGGCTGAATCAGCTTCTGCACTAAATGACATACTGATGATATTGAAGAGTGGTTCCAGGCTCTTGAATTATTGAAATCTCCTTTCTAATTCCACAGCCAAGGCATCCAACTTAGACTTGTACTTGTCAGCATTTTCACCAGAAATGGTTTTATGTTTCAGCAGAGGGTAATGGCAAAACCTGTTTTCAACTGCTTGTCTAGAGAACAGCGAGAGCTTTGACTGAAATGATTTAACATGCACATGCATTTCATATGCAAACAAGTAATTGCCCTGAAGTTTGCCTTTCAGTTCATTCAACTTTTCCATAATGTCAATAGGAAGCTTGAAGTCTGACTTCCACTTTTCATTAACAATGTTAGCAAAACCCTTCGTCTCCAGGGACATAACTATTTCTTCCTTGAGATAACACACTTGCCTCAATATCTTGCTCAGGCTCAGCCAGCGGACACTGCGTGGTAGATAATGTAATAATATTCAGTTTCCAAATCTTCCAGCTGTCTCCTGAAATGCCTGTGGCTAAGTGTCCTGGCACTGATGAGGTTTATCACACTGACAACTGGGTCAATAATTTGCTTGATGTTCAACGCAGACGTTCCTGATTGATGACACAGTAGATATGTAAGAGTGTATGGTCAGGATGTTCTTCAAATTTATTTTTATCAACTTCACAATACCTACGTTTTTTCCAGCCAAAGAACTCGCTCCATCGGTTATTACACTTGCTATCTTGTTCCACACCAACCAAGTTCTTTCAATACAGTTCTCAACAACACCGAATTAATCCTGGCCCATAGTGTGTCTTTGAGTGGCTCAACACTAAGTAATTATTAGTTAAGATCAAAACGAGTGTTTATTCCCCGTACAAATACCAACAATTGAGCTATGTCCTGTACATGGGTACTGTCGTCCAATGCAAGAAAGTACCACAAACAGTCTTTGCTTGCATCTCGAAGTTGGTGCATAAAATTGTCACTAATTTTCTTAACACGCCTGACTACAGTTCTCCTTGATAAAGAAATACTATCAAATGTTGTTTTATGTACTTTACATATAATGCTTGCTTCATCTGACCAGCATTCCTTGATGAACTCACTGTTATATATGGGACAGCACAAAACTGGCTTCGTTTGCAGCATCTTGTATAAAAGACTGTTTGGTGAAATCAGTTTGCTGCATCTTTAAATTATTAACCAACTCCTAGAAATTCCCTTTTCTCTATTCGTTCGTTAAATTGTGCCCAAAATCCAAATGTTTTGTTTGGTAGTGTCAATTTAAGTTGTACTCCTTAAAGACTCTCACACTCTCACAGCACAGCAAGCATAATTATTTTCTTCCAACGCCCGTGAAGCATTATTTAGCGGTCGTTTCGTAATTAAAAACACGACATTAGTCCTCATTCTTTCTTTTTTTGGCAGCACACATGGTTAAATACACCGTCTATTCGCTTTTAAATTTCTATTTTTACAAAACACCACTATGTAAACTGTAAACAAAATCCACTTCCAGTTGAGATGAAATGCAGTTTCCAAAAGGATGTTAACAATCAATGACTAATGATCACTAATTAATTCTGGAGCCATAAAACCGATTTAATACCCCTAGATTGGAAACAAATACACGGAATATTTTTTTTTAAAATTGCGAAAATTCTAAACAAAGAAAATTAACATCGACATAAGATCGCAATATGTACATGCCTACGGGTCGCATAATATACTCTGGCGGGCCGCATGAGGTCCGCGGCCCGTTGTTTTCCCACCCTGCACTAGTCTATATATATAACATTCAAAGTATTTCTGTAGGTGTGTGTGTGTGTGTGTGTGTGTGTGTGTGTTTGTGTGTGTGTGTGTGTGTGTGTGCATGTCCTTTATAGCTGATTAAACCATTCACCCGATCGACATGAAACTTTTCCTGACTGTTGATTATGATCCCGGGATGGCAACTGGCTACTTTTTTTTTAATTTAATAAATTATCACTCATTTTGGCCCCGGGGCTCTTAATATCGTTTCTTCTTTTGTAATCTTTGTAATTATTAAATTATTAATCCGTTTGATATGAAACTTGGACTATTTTTATTTTGCACACTTCCGCGAAGATTTCTGGCATAATTGTTGGTAAAACGCACCACTTATTGGTTTCTTTAAATTTATTCATTTTTACTGAGATCGTTGCAACGCACGACTGGTCTGCTAGATTCTATATATAAGCAACACAAATACACAAACACACCCCTAATTTAAGCTAACCAAACCAAAATAGCTGACGTTAACGATTAATATATGTATATATATATATATATATATATATATATATATATTCTATTTTGTTGTTATGCTAATCACCAATTCCTTCATTTTCTCACGATCACGTTATAACTAACCAGCAAGATAACTGTGTAACACATTTGATGTTAGTGAAATGATTTGAACATTTTCGTAGATAGGGTATAGAGAGGTGGGGTAGTATTGTAATCATACAAAATTTGACGGACGTTTGATATCTTTCTAAGTAAATATCAATGTTTCGACTTTACATGTTCAGATAGGTGAGTACTGTTTCAGTTAGGTGAGTACTGTTTCAGTTAGGTGAGTACTGATTTAGTTAGTCGAGTACTGATTTAGTTAGGTGAGTACTGTTTGAGTTAGGTGACTACTGTTTCAGTTAGGTGAGTACTGTTTCAGTTAGGTGAGTACTGTTTCAGTTAGGTGAGTACTGTTTCAGTTAGGTGAGTACTGTTTCAGTTAGGTGAGTACTGATTTAGTTAGGTGAGTACTGTTTCAGTAAGGTGAGTACTGTTTCAGTTAGGTGAGTACTGATTTAGTTAGGTGAGTACCGTTTCAGTAGGTGAGTACTGTTTTAGTTAGGTGAGTACTGTTTCAATTAGGTAAGTACTGTTTCAGCTAGGTGAGTACTATTTCAGTTAGGTGAGTACTGTTTCAGTTAGGTGAGTACTGTTTCAGTTAGGTGAGTACTGTTTCAGTTAGGTAAGTACTGTTTCAGTTAGGTGAGTACTGTTTCAGTTAGGTGAGTAATGTTTCAGTTAGGTGAGTACTGTTTCAGTTAGGTGAGTACTGTTTCAGTTAGGTGAGTACTGTTTCAGTTAGGTGAGTACTGTTTCAGTTAGGTGAGTACTGTTTCAGTTAGGTGAGTACTGTTTCAGTTAGGTGAGTACTGTTTCAGTTAGGTGAGTACTGTTTCAGTTAGGTGAGTACTGTTTCAGTTAGGTGAGTACTGTTTCAGTTAGGTGAGTACTGTTTCAGTTAGGTGAGTACTGTTTCAGTTAAGTGAGTACTGTTTCCGTTAAGTGAGTACTGTTTCAGTTAGGTGAGTACTGTTTCAGTTAGGTGAGTACTGTTTCAGTTAGGTGAGTACTGTTTCAGTTAAGTGAGTACTGTTTCAGTTAGGTGAGTACTGTTTCAGTTAGGTGAGTACTGTTTCAGTTAGGTGAGTACTGTTTCAGTTAGGTGAGTACTGTTTCAGTTAGGTAAGTACTGTTTCAGTTAGGTGAGTACTGTTTCAGTTAGGTGAGTACTGTTTCAGTTAGGTGAGTACTGTTTCAGTTAAGTGAGTACTGTTTCAGTTAGGTGAGTACTGTTTCAGTTAAGTGAGTACTGTTTCAGTTAGGTGAGTACTGTTTCAGTTAGGTGAGTACTGTTTCAGTTAGGTGAGTACTGTTTCAGTTAGGTGAGTACTGTTTCAGTTAGGTGAGTACTGTTTCAGTTAGGTGAGTACTGTTTCAGTTAGGTGAGTACTGTTTCAGTTAGGTGAGTACTGTTTCAGTTAGGTGAGTACTGTTTCAGTTAGGTGAGTACTGTTTCAGTTAGGTAAGTACTGTTTCAGTTAGGTAAGTACTGTTTCAGTTAGGTGAGTACTGTTTCAGTTAGGTGAGTACTGTTTCAGTTAGGTGAGTACTGTTTCAGTTAGGTGAGTACTTTTTCAGTTAGGTGAGTACTGTTTCAGTTAGGTGAGTACTGTTTCAGTTAGGTGAGTACTGTTTCAGTTAGGTGAGTACTGTTTCAGTTAAGTGAGTACTGTTTCAGTTAGGTGAGTACTGTTTCAGTTAGGTGAGTGCTGTTTCAGTTAGGTGAGTACTGTTTCAGTTAGGTGAGTATTGTTTCAGTTAGGTGAGTACTGTTTCAGTTAGGTGAGTACTGTTTCATTTAGGTGAGTACTGTTTCAGTTAGTTGAGTACTGTTTCAGTTAGGTGAGTACTGTTTCAGTTAGGTGAGTACTGTTTCAGTTAGGTGAGTACTGTTTCAGTTAGGTGAGTACTGTTTCAGTTAAGTAAGTACTGTTTCAGTTAGGTGAGTACTGTTTCAGTTAGGTGAGTACTGTTTCAGTTAGGTGAGTACTGTTTCAGTTGTGTGAGTAATGTTTCAGTTAGGTGAGTACTGTTTCAGTTAGGTGAGTATTAATTCAGTTAGGTGAGTACTGTTTCAGTTAAGTGAGTACTGTTTCAGTTAGGTGAGTACAGTTTCAGTTAAGTGAGTACTGTTTCAGTTAGGTGAGTAATGTTTCAGTTAAGTGAGTACTGTTTCAGTTAGGTGAGTACTGTTTCAGTTAAGTGAGTACTGTTTCAGTTAGGTGAGTACTGTTTCAGTTAGGTGAGTACTGTTTCAGTTAGGTGAGTACTGTTTCTGTAAGGTCGACAAGTTTTTGTTGTTGAATAATTTAATGTTGTTATGACGTTTGTATAAACTTTTAATCTATTACGGTAATCCGAAGTAGTATTTACAACGATTTCTATGCAAGTGAACATTTTTGGATCACGGACCCCGATGATTGGTATTGTTATTTAAAACATGATATTAACCTTAGTAGGAGTGTATTCAACATTTTCCCAAAGTTTGATTAACGTACCGATGCATCAAGACAAACGAACAAACATTCGTTTTTATTTTCTAGTATACAGATTATAGTTTACGATAAATTAAATATGTAATAACAACAAACAACTTGTAATTTATAGTACATCAGTTATTGAACTGGTGAAGTTATTTTATTTTAATTACTCTTAAAAAACAGAAGAGAAAATAAACCACAGGTCAGTCATTATGACTGGTAAAACAATTATTCCAATAGTGAGGACCAGGGCTGTCTTAACGTATAGACCCGTTAGCTTTTGCCCGGGGTCCCACAAGCATTGGGGCCCCATGGGAATATGCTTATTTATATATATATTATGTATATTTAATTTTTATTCCTGCGGGGGGGGGGACTATTTCTTTTCCCGGGGGCCCAAACTGTTGTAAAGACGGCTCTGGTGAGAACAAAAGAAACATTTAACTTCCCCTAAATATTATTGGAGCTGACTGTCACAGTAGCACCCCTTAGTCTTACATGGTTAGTTGTACATGACGTATAACGTAACAGGTTAGTGTGTTGTATCTATATTAGAACATTGTGTATGATCAGATTGGTAGAATGGAAGACAATGGACTCAATATAGTAAATAAACTGGAAGAATCGAAGTAACTTTATAGAAAATACAGACACGTGGCGACATGTTTATGTGTATTTGGGGGATAGAGCGTTGTATGGGTGAATGTTATAGAGTGTTGTACGGGTGAATGTTTTAGAGTGGTGTAGGGGTGAATGTTATAGAGCGGTGTATGAGTGAACGTTATATAGTGGTGTATGAGTGAACGTTATATAGTGGTGTATGGGTGAATGTTATAGAGTGGTGTATGGGTGAATGTTTTAGAGTGGTGTACGGGTGAATGTTATAGAGTGGTGTATGGTTGAATGTTATAGAGTGGTGTATGGGTGAATGTTTTAGAGTGGTGTACGGGTGAATGTTATAGAGTGGTGTACGGGTGAATGTTATAGAGTGGTGTATGAGTGAACATTATATAATGGTGTATGGGCGAATGTTATATAATGGTGTATGGTTGAATGTTATAGAGTGGTGTACGGGTATGTATCACTGTTGAACGTAACATTTTAAGTACAACAGTGATACATACTTTTTTCCAGTTGGAATTGTTTTAATTTTATGTTTTTCTTCTGACATCACTGATATATTTCTGGCCATATCTTCAGATCCCCAGTCTTGAAATAATTATCTCGGAAGTGTTCTGTTAGCCGAGATATGGATCATCAGGCGATCGATATTTTGGGCTGAGTTGAACTTTTCGTGTCAATAAATCGACCATGTCAATCTGTTGTTTGAATTTACCAGTAATAAACTGTAGTATTACTCTTCTTCCACAGCAAGGATAAAACGTTATCTATAATGACAGTAACCGTCTTTGTGCACAAACACTATCGACGGTAAATGGAGTCAAAACACTTCTAAGTGGGGGGGGGGCCCTATGAGTTGTCAACTTTCATTCTTCCTTAATTGGTTTATGTTTGGAAATTGTCAGAACATTAAGCATTAATCTCAACCTGGGCAAATTGTTTTATCAAGGCCCATGCACGTTTTTCTGCACTTGTTCTTAGAGCCTATGAATTTTTGAAAGGTTAGGTACTTGGTTTTAAAAACAATTTAAATTGTGTTATAAAAATAAAATTCAGTAATTTATCTATGTCATCGGACCTTAGCAAGCATAAATCAGCAACACTTTACAAAAAATATTAGGGAAGTTAAATGTTTATTAACTTTAAACATTCTTGCCTAATGTTTAATATTCAATGTAATATACAGTTAGACTTATTACTTGTAGTGTTTCAGTTATAAGTCAAAAACTAATTATGACAATGAATTTTCTATGGTACAAAATGATATGCGAAATTTTAACCAAGAGATGACACTAATTCCTAATGATAGGAACACATAAAATACGTATGTGTCTCACTAAAAAATTTTCTGTTATTCACGCCTTCTAAAGAATTTCACCACTTAATGTTTACTTTGCTGGATAAAATGAACGTTTCAATGTTAGACAAATATTTTATCTATATTGTTGAAGTTGCTGAATAAAATTAAAGGTTAAAGGTTATACAACTAATGTATCAATATTTTTTTTACTTCCTGAATTAAATGAAAATTTGAACGAGTTTATCAATAAGTCCTTACATGCCAAGATGGTCAGTACCAATGTTCCCGGTCAGATATCTTATCGACGACGCGCAGCATTTTAGAATAACCACAGTACAAATTTAGATGATGAAATAATTGTATCTAGCATCACAATCATCGATATGGATTCCTATTCGACGAGCTCTGTTTTTCATAAGGCAAAATGTTGGAGTGGCGCGGCATGGTTTTAACACATCAGTGAGAACAACACATTTATCCGATGGTTTTAACACATCAGTGAGAACAACACATTTATCCCATCTGGTGTAAGCGTCCAACATTCTTAAATAAGTTTATTCTCAAAGTTAACTTATTGCTAGTGAGCCTCGCCCCGTCAAATGTTCCCCGAATACTTAACGACTATGTGCTAACCTGATTGATTATCCGTGGACATAATAACATTGCATGTATTTTCTTTTTTTTTAAATCAAACTGCCTTTAGTTGTTTATTTCTTTATTTTTTCGCTTAAGAAAGTATTTAGTCGACACGTGCGTTGTTTAGTATATTGTCCTTTGCAGCTGACGTATAACCATTTTATGTAACATATTAAGTATCAACTCTTGCAGACAATACAGGTAAGTAAATTATACAATATAAATATTAACTATAATGTAAGTAATTTTTAAGAATTATGAAATAAACCTGTGGAATGAGTTTGTTGAAATTGGACATAGGCTTTATCTGTGGTAGGATTCTCCTAACTATGCATCGACATTGTATCCCTATTTATAGGGATCGAGATCAAGTGAAATAGCACTTGAATAAAATAGACTGGTTTACTTTTACCAAAATCAATCCGCCAAATGAATAGTTACATATTCAGTCAGGTAAGCATATCTGTTACAGTACATATAAAAAAATGTATAGTTCTTTTAAATTCTTTATAACTTACAATTTTTAATTTATTTTGTTCTTCTAATGCTATTTCTATACCTTTTTAGGTTAGATCCATATACAAAAATATGCAACACAAGTTTTTAATTTTAAAAGACATAAAATTGTAAATTATAAATACTTTTCAAAGAGAATAAATTGTAATCAATTAATTATCCAAAGTTTGGCACATAACATCACTTGAATTTCATCGTAAATAGATTAGCGGTGCTTTGTGGTGCATTGCTAGCGGGAAAAACAATTCCCAATGTCATTTTTAACAACATGGAAAAATGCTACATTTATCTTAAGTTTCTAAATATTATATCTAATAAAAATATATAAAAAACACTTTTTAAAAACTAGTCTTATTTTAGAAATGCACTAAAAAGTAGAAAATAAAAAAATGTATAAAAATGCACTCAAAAGTAGAAAATAAATTTGAAATTTACAGTCAGAAGAGACCTTTAGTTCCAAATTTATGAAAATATAAAAGTTTAAAATGAGACAGGAACGTTAAATCGTAGGTGAAATCGGTTATCTCGTTGTTCGCCATAGCTATAAGTCTAGGGTGCTCAGTTTAAACTTAGCGAATAGCTTTGCCTAACTTGATGAATATCTTTGCATAACTTAGCAAGCACCCTAGTAAAAAATAAACAACACCAGAACACAAACAACACACTAATAATTTAAACTACAGAAACTAAGCACATGGTAACTATTATTAACTGTTAAGTCATGATTTATAACAATATAATAAAGTTAATAGAATAATTAATTAATATGGAACCTTTTTCAGTTTTTTTCAAAAATATTACTTTGTGTAAATGACGTCATTAATTTTGTGGTTTTTAGATATTTCTTTTATAACTATAATTAATGGTAGTTATATTATTAAAATATATATAATTATTAAAGACTAAGACATTTTAGCGTACAATTATTGTAACCCGTTTAAGCACAGTTAATCCTATATAATAATAAAATATAATAAAAGGCAATTTTCTGTCCGGTCATCCATAGCGATTGGTCCTTCAAACTCCTACAGACTCCTACAGCCAATAACTGACGAATAAATATTAAATCTCAATTACACATTGAACGACGTTCAAAACGAGTTATTTTTTGTGCAGTTTTTTTCCAAGAGTTTGTTTTGAGCGGTGCGTGTTGGGATTTGTAATCAAAAATTTTGTTTTTACGGGTGATTTATTATAACTCTGGACAGACCGCGGTGTGTGGCCGCAGGGTCTCTGGAGAGACCGGCGATGTGGGGGTGAGGTAGGGTTTCTGTACAGACGTGGGTGGGTAATGTTGTTATAACTATAATATAAAGTATTTTTGCATTGATGCCCATGTATGGCTGGTCGAGACGGCGGGTCTCTCAACGAACTGCTGTGGAGGGAATGTAGGGTGTTACAATAGATCGTGGTGTTGGGGGGGGATAATCTCTGTACAGACGAGGGTGGGTAATGTTATGATGTCTTACCATGAACTTCAAAGGTCACCCTACACTTATTCCCGCCCTTTGATATGCTTGTTGCTAGTATATAATAAAAGGCATAATAATAATCACAGTCTTAATTTTAAATATATAGTCATATTTCTATTAAGATTTTCTCAGATTGTGATTATTTTCTGCGTTTGCTCTATTTTCTAAGTGTTATTTCTATGTCAGTATTATCATTATGGATTTACGCTTCACATGAGCTACTTTTGTTATAAATCAAAATATTGCATTGGTTCTATTTTTGATATAAATTGGAGACGCATGACCAAGGACATTTTAATGATTAGATATTGCATGTTGACAATTGCGTTGCACCTATAACTGAAGAGCTGCCCACAGATCACTTTTGTATTATTTGTGACCTTAAGTTGGTTCCTGTCCTCAGGTCACTTTTGTATTATTTGTGACCTTAAGTCGGTTCCTGTCCTCAGATCACTTTTGTATTATGTGTGACCTTAAGTCGGTTCCTGTCCTCAGATCACTTTTGTATTATTTGTGAACTTAAGTCGGTTCCTGTCCTCAGATAACTTTTGTATTATTTGTGACCTTAAGTCGGTTTCTCCACCCTCCTCCCATTGAGTTCACAAATGTTGGAGTTTTTAAAAAAAAGTTTTTAAATTCTCCTTAAATATAAGTCAAAGTTGTCATTACAATCTCTCTTGTATTATTTTAATACGTTGATCCTGGCGATAAAGGTTTAGACAACTGTGAGATATAGTTTTTTTTTATTTATATTCCGTTATGTTATTACATCAGTTTAAATAATTTTTAATAAAGTGATATTTTTAAAAAAATGTCATTGACTTGATAACGTTTACTTTGTTAGTTGAATGAAAAGACGTGCGTTGAAATAAATAAATCAGTTTTATAATCTAAAGGAATGCTCAAGTTTATTTCTTCAAATTCGCAATTTTAAAGAGAGAGATAGTGAGAGGGATAGAGGGAGATCGAGAGAGAGCAATAGACAAAAACAGAGAGAGAGAGACAGAGAGTTATAGAGACAGAGAGAGAGAGAGTGAGACAAGGAGAGACAGAGAGATAGAGAGACAGAGATAGACAGAGAGGGAGAGACAGACAGAGAGAGAGAGACAAAGAGAGATATACACACAGATAGAGACCGAAAGAGAGACAGAGAGAGAGAAACAGAGAGTGAGAGACAAATAGATAGATTCACAGAGAGAGAGAGACATTGAGAGAGTCAAAGAGAGAGAGCGAGACAGAGAGAGAGAGAGACAAAGAGAGAGACACATATATAGAGAGAGAGAGAAAGATAGAGATACACACAGACAGAGAGACAAAGAGAGATATACACACAGAGAGAGAGACACACAGAGAGAGAGAGATTATAAACAAGAGAGTGAGAGTGAGTGCTGTTTGGTTCCATGACAAAACGACAAGGCTACAAAATGATATGGTGACAAAACGAAAAGGTGACGAGACGAAAAAAGAAAAAGTCATGAATTTTGTTATAAGGTTTGTCTGAAATAATACAAAGATATTATATTTGTTATAATCGGTTAAAACATATATTTGTAGACATTGGTTTAAAATTCACATTTGATTTTCACTGTTTCCTCATTATTAGAAAATACAGATGTTATAACGTTTTTAAACCCAAAACTTTACATGGGTCTACATATTGATTTAAGATATGGGAAGAAGACTTTATTAGATAGCTATCAATGTCCGTGGTTTTAATTAAAGAAGGCCGAGCCTTGGGTACGATTCCTACTTAAGTGGACGGCCATTTTATCAAATTAAACTGTTCTTTATGAATATATCAATATGAACAATAAACGTATTTAGAGTTGAATACAAATTTTCAAACTACACCCAGCATGGATCTCATGCACTGCTCTATCATCTTTGAGTTTTGTTTGTTTAATCAATACGTGTTGTGAACATGAACACAAATCATGAGCTCAGGGGAAGAAACTGCTATGTCACATTTTTGAAGTTTTGAGATTTTCAAGTTTTAAAGTTCAAAATTATACAGATTTCTTATAAATTAACAAAATATATTTGTATTTTTAACAGGGTCAGATACAAATTTTTTTCATAAAAGCTAATTCAGATCATTGTATATTTTATCCTCTATCAGATACAAGGGCTAACTAAAAAATTTCAAAAATCTCACATAGCCGTTTTTTTCCATTGAGGTCTTCAAATCATTCTGGTTTATTATCAAATCATAAAAGCATCATCAGTCCATTGACCGTCGCGGTCGTTGGGGGGAGCGCATGGACACATCAACAGATAACGATCTCCACATATGCCTATTTTGAGCGGCGGCAAATAATTCATGCAATTTCATCCCTGTCCATTCCTTTCTGTTGTCCAGCCAGCTTTGCCGTTGTTAACCTCTTCGCCGGCTCCCTTCTACAGTGCTTTGAAGGATAATTTTTGTCAGGGTATCATGTCGCAGTACATACATATATATATAAAAATTATCTGTGTCAAAAAAAAATATAAATAAATAAATTTATTTTAAAAAAATAAATAAATAACTTTTCCATAACATTATTAATTTTATATTTTTGAATAGCTTACGTGATGTTAACCAGTCTTTAAAGTTTAACGAAGAGGCCATTAAGACAAAGTTAGATATTGACTGCAGCTCAAACTTTTAGAGTCAGGACTGAGCTTTTACTTACAAATAAATATTGTAAGGACTTCGTCGTGTCAAAAAGAATGCTGATGACTTGACATCTGATACAGTTTAAAATACTGCAAATAGCAGTCAATAGGAAAAGTAAGACCTGGAGTTTTTCTTTCAAATGTGTATGTTAGTATCTTAGTCTATTAATTTTGTAAATATAACCATACATAAGAATATTAGCATTTACCTATTTATTAACATTTTTCTCATGGTTTAACCTTAGTTTTCAAGAGTTAACTAATTTTCAGCCTTTACATATCCATAAATTAAGTCACGTGAATTTGGCAGATTTTTAACTGCTTTTCCACCCCCCTCGTCACACGTAATAAAGAGCTAGACCCCCCTCCAATATATGTTCACAAAGTCCCTTCCACAATAAAAGCGCTATTTACTATTTAGTCGCTTTTATTTAGAGTTGCACGTTTTGATGTGACGTCACATATCTTAAAATCCACCTCCCCCTCATCATACATGGTCATAAAACTGTGACCCTTGCAGCCCCCTTGGTGGATGACGTCATTTTTGTCGACATTTTTCATATAACAAAAGTTTGGCCTGTTTGGCTTTTTTTAACCGACATTTTGGCTTTTTACCCAAATTATAATCTGGCAATCCTGCCCTCAACATTGAGTCCAAAGTCTACCGAAGGAAATTTCAGCTTGTGAGATTTATAAAATGTACTTATGTAAACTGTATGGTTACATATTCACAGATGTGCCCAGACAACGAGACTCCGCTGATAGTTATCAATATAATAAACATTGATATACATTTTAACGCCAACGTTCGAATAATATAAAGTGTAAATAAATAAATATACATGAATGTAATTGAAACTAAAAGGTTGCATTAGTCAGGACGTGAAAGTGAATTGCCCGTCTTTTGACTAGGGTGCTGTCAGTTGATCTTTATATAACGACTAATGTGGGCTGTGAGTTGATCTTTAAACAATGACAAATGTGGGCTGTGAGTTGATCTTTAAACAATTACGAATGTGCGCTGTGAGTTGATCTTTAAACAATTACGAATGTGTGTTGTTAGTTGATCTTTAAACAATTACGAATGTGTGTTGTGAGTTGATCTTTAAACAATGACAAATGTGGACTGTGAGTTGATCTTTAAACAATGACAAATGTGGGCTGTGAGTTGATCTTTAAGCAATTACGAATGTGCGCTGTGAGTTGATCTTTAAACAATTACGAATGTGTGTTGTGAGTTGATCATTAAACAATTACGAATGTGTGTTGTGAGTTGATCTTTAAACAATTACGAATGTGTGCTGTGAGTTGATCTTTAAACAATTTCGAATGTGTGCTGTGAGTTGATCTTTAAACAATGACAAATGTGTGCTGTGAGTTGATCTTTAAGCAATGACAAATGTGGGCTGTGAGTTGATCTTTAAACAATTACGAATGTGCGCTGTGAGTTGATCTTTAAACAATTACGAATGGGTGTTGTTAGTTGATCTTTAAACAATTACGAATGTATGTTGTGAGTTGATCTTTAAACAATGACAAATGTGGACTGTGAGTTGATCTTTAAACAATGACAAATGTGGGCTGTGAGTTGATCTTTAAGCAATTACGAATGTGCGCTGTGAGTTGATCTTTAAACAATTACGAATGTGTGTTGTGAGTTGATCATTAAACAATTACGAATGTGTGTTGTGAGTTGATCTTTAAACAATTTCGAATGTGTGCTGTGAGTTGATCTTTAAACAATTACGAATGTCTGCTGTGAGTTGATCTTTAAACAATTACGAATGTGTGCTGTGAGTTGATCTTTAAACAATGACAAATGTGTGCTGTGAGTTGATCTTTAAACAATGACAAATGTGTGCTGTGAGTTGATCTTTAAACAATGACAAATGTGGGCTGTGAGTTGATCTTTAAACAATGACAAATGTGGGCTGTGAGTTGATCTTTAAACAATGACAAATGTGGGCTGTGAGTTGATCTTAAAACAATGACAAATGTGTGCTGTGCCTGTGAGTGATCTAGCCCGGGGCACTAAGTCAACAACTTAATTGTAAATATATAATCCTGTCATACAATTTTCTTACGCGATAATAAAATATCAACACATTTTTCTCAATGAGGTCATTCATTACAAGACAATTGTTTTTGGTCAATGTAATAAGTTAGGCTGATAGCGGTTATCGCTCTCTGTTATTATTTCTCAGTTATACGTCAGAAACTAATTGATAAGTCAGTGTTGTATATCCTGATTGTCTGTCTTTAAGGGCTGTCTGATTGATATTGTTGTTGGTCACTTTGTAAGATATCTATTTTTATAAGGTTTGCCTTTCAGTTAGATTTGTCTGATCGTTGGTGTTGACTGTATATAAGATTGATCTGGTTGTTAAAGTTGTCTTTTTGTCAAAATTTTTTTAATTGTTTGTGATCACTTAAATGTCAGAGATGTCTGAGTGTTCGTATTGAGTGTATGTAAACCATGTCTGTCTGTCTTTGAGAGTTGTCTGATTATTAGTGTTGTCTGTCTGCCTTTGATCGTGTTTTAAATTTGTTTTGCCAGTTAAATCTATAATAAATTAGAAAAAGACAACCGTTCACCATATTTAAATAGAAATAAACACATTGATGGACCCAAGTTTTAATTTAGATATAAATAAAATCGTACATGTACACATTTAAAGACTTTCTATTGTAATATCTGACGTGCAATCAAAATTTATTTTCATAGAAATCCGCACGAAAAAGCACCGCTATCAACCTATTTGATATGAGATTGTAATTGGGGGAACATAAGTGAAGAGAATACTGAGAAAATCATAATTTTATTTTTTTTAACTTTAATTAAGTTATAATCTACAAGTCTATGCGACGTTGTATTACTTCATTTTTATTGCTTGCCCTTTTATGGCATTTAACTAAATATTATGTATAGAAATATTACATTCGAAGAGAAAAAAAATCGTTTTTTTTAGAATCCTATTTATTTCAAAGTAAAAAAAACTATAAATTTAATACATTTACTCTTATGTATTGCCATGCGTAATTTATGTAAAAGTGCAATATTAAATTATGTTATGAAATCTTGATTATCCAAGTGGCACGCCACTTGACTTGTATCTCTTAAATAAGAGATAACATTTTAAGGAATTGCCAAAAGGATTCTACTCCCACCATTATAAACTGAGTTCGATTTAAACAATTTCTTGCTACTATTTCATGCTATTCGTAATATATATATACTAGCAAAATACCCGCGCTAAGCTGCGGAAAATAGGATTTCAGTTACCGTTGAGAACCCGCGTAACACAAATTCAAAACACCAATTCATTTCAATCTGGATCATGATGAATATAATACATATATTAACTTCACCGTCTTGTCTGTCTGTCTGTCTGTCATTGTCCCGCAGAAAAACAAAAACGAAAAGTAAAAAATGACACACTTCCCGTGATCCTATCGAGCTGATAATTTAATTTTTTTACACGCTTTTATTTAATTCACACAGTTTGTATGTTGTATCCATCCATCCATCCATCCTTCCTTCAAACCTTGAAACTTAAAATTAAACCATTTCTGATGAACCTAGAGATCTCAAAATTTTACCAAAGATAGATCTTGGATGACAATGCATTGTATCAAAATTTCAGATCGATTGAATGTACCGTAATTAAATTAATCAATTTTTAATTTATCTCTATTTATCACTATTTAAAATGTATAGTCGTCTGCTTGAGTTGACCTCCACGGCTCACTGGTTTCATTCAAGCCATCGTTAACCAAATTCCCGTGTTTACTTCAAGGGCAGGGGAGATCAGCGCGTTTCAGTCTTCTGTAAATGTTTGTAAATAAAAGCGTGTACTTTAAAAAAAAAGATTTTTTACATTTATCTTATTTCCTCTGCTACGTACTCAACAACTTCCCAAAGTTTCGTGCTCCTAACTACACGGGAAGTTAGATATTTAATGATGAGTCTGTTATATATAGCTCATATAAGAAAAAAACTACATTTGGGCCCCCGGCCCCCTAGTGAATAATAATTTTAATTTTGTTGTGATTGTTATCATCGCGGGAGGGTACTCAACAACTTTCCAAAGTTTCATGCTTCTACCTACACGGGAAACATACGAATTTGTGATTTTCAGTTTTAATATAGCTCACACAAAGAAAAAAACTTTATTTGGGCCCCTGGACCCCAGTATTTGAAAATTTAAATATGTTTTTGCCTGTTGATATCGCCGAAGTGTAATCAACATCTTCCCAAATTTTCATTGTTCTATCTACTCGCGAAATAGGAGAATTAGTTATTTTAATTTTAATTTTGCCCATATAAGGAAAACAATGGTTTTGGGCCCCCGGCCCCAATGAGTGTGAATTTAAAAATTATTTTATGCCAATTTTCGTCAGGAGAGGCTACTTAACAACTCCCCAAGGTTTCATGCTTCTACATACACGGAAAGTTGGAGCATTAGTGATGAGTCAGTTTTTAATATAAAAAAACTACATTTGGGCCCCCGGCCCCCATTAAGTGATAATTTAAATATGTTTTTCGCTTGTTACCATCGGGGAAGACATCTACTCCGTGTTTCACACTTTTACCTACACGGGCAATATGAGAATTTGTGATTTTCAGTTTTCATATAGCTCATTAAAGGAAAAAACTTCATTTGGGCCCCCGGCCCCTAGGAAGTGATAATTTAATTTTCTTTTCGCCTGTTACCATTGCTGGTTTGTACTCAACAACTTCCCAAAGTTTCATGCTTCTGCCTACTCGGGAAATAGGAGAATTTTTTATTTTCAAATTTTATATAGGCCATTTTAGAAAAAATTAAATGTTTTGGGCCCCCGGCCCCCATGAGTGTAAATTTTAAAATTCTTTTACGCCAATTTTCGTTGCGAGAGGCTACTGAACAACTTCTTAAAGTTTCATGCTTCTACCTACACGGGAAGTGGGAGAATTAGTGATGAGTCAGTTTTCTTATATCAGAAAAAACTACATTTGGGCCCCCGGCCCCCATTAAGTGATAATTTAAATATATTTTTTGCTTGTTACCTTCGTGGAAGTTAACTTAACAACCACCCCAAGTTTCATGCTTCTATCTACACGGGAAATAGGAGAATTCGTGATTTTTAGTTTTTATATAGCTCATTTATGGAAAGAACTTCATTTGGGCCCCCGGCCCCCAGAAAGTGATACTTTTTTTTCCTCCCGTCGCTATCGCTGGTTTTTACTCAACAACTTCCCAAAGTTTCATGCTTTTGCATACTCGAGAAATGAGAAAATTAGTGATTTCATATTCTATATAGTCCATATTAGGAAAAAGTGTTTTTGGGCCCCGGGCCCCCAACAGTGTGAATTTTAAAATTCTTATTCGTCAATTATCGTCGCGAGAGTGTACTCAGCAAGTTCCCAAAGTTTCATGCTAATACCTACACGGGAAGTTGGAGAATTAGTGAGAAGTCAGTTTTTTATATAAGAAAAAAACTACATTTGGGCCCCTGGACCCCATTAAGTGTTATTTTAAATATTTTGTTCGCTTGTTACCATCGCGGAAGGGAAGTGTGCTTATCAACTACCCAGTGATTCATGCTTCTACCTACACGGGAAATAGGAGAATTAGTGATTTTTAGTTTTTATATAGCTCATAGAAGGATAAAACTTCATTTTGGCCCCCGGCCCCCAGGAAGTGATTATTTAAATATTTTTTCTCCCGTTACCATCGCGGGGTTGTACTCAACAATTTCCCAAAGTTTCATGCTTCTGCCTATCGGGACATAGGAGAATTGGTGATTTTCAAATTTTATATAGGCCATTTAAGGGAAAAAAACGTTTTTGGGCCCCCGGCCCCCATGAGTGTTATTTTTAAAATTCTTTTACTCCAATTTTCGTCGCGAGAGGCTACTCGACAACTTCCCAAAGTTTCATGCTTCTACCTACACGGGAAGTTGGAGAATAAGTGATGAATCAGTCAGTGAGTGAGTGAGTGAGTGAGGGCTTTGCCTTTTATTAGTATAGACTAGCAAAATACCCGCGCTCCGCTGCAAAAAATAGGATTTCAGTTACCATTGAGAACCCGCGTAACACAAATTCAAAACACCAATTCATTTCAATCTGGATCATGATGAATATAATACATATATTAACTTTACCGTCTTGTCTGTCTGCCTGTCGAAGTCCCACAGAAAAACAAAAACGAAAAGTAAAAAAATGACACACTTCACGATATCCTATCGATCTGATAATTTAATTTTTTTACACGCTTTTATTTAAGTCACTCTGTTTGTATGTTGTATCCATCCATCCATCCATCCATCCATTCCTTCAAATCTTGAAACGTAAAATTAAACCATTTCTGATGGTCATAGAGATCTCAAAATTTTACCACAGATAGATCTTGGATGACAATGCATTGTATCAAAATTTCAGATCGATCGAATGTACCGTAATTAAATTAATCAATTTTTAGTTTATCTCTATTTATCACTATTTAGAATGTATAGTCGTCTGCTTGAGTTGACCTCCACGGCTCACTGGTTTCACTCAAGCCCTCGTTAACCAAATTCCCGTGTTTACATCAAGGGCAGGGGAGATCAGCGCGTTTCAGTCTGTAAATGTTTTTAAATAAAAGTGTGTACTTTAAAAAAAAAGATTTTTTACATTTAACTTATTTCCTCTGCTACCATTGGGGGAGGGTACTCAACAACTTCCCAAAGTTTCGTGCTCCTAACTACACGGGAAGTTAGATATTTAATTATGAGTCTGTTATATATAGCTCATATAAGAAAAAAACTACATTTGGGCCCCCGGCCCCCTAGTGAATAATAATTTTATATTTGGTTGTGATTGCTATCATCGCGGGAGGGTACTCAACAACTTTCCAAAGTTTCATGCTTCTACCTACTCGGGAAGATGAGGAATTAGTGTTCATTCAGTTTAATATAGCCCACATACGGAAAAAAACGGTTTTGGGGCCCCGGCCACCCATGAGTGAAATTTTTAAATTTTCTTTTCGCCAATTATCGTCATAAGAGTGTACTAATCAAGTTCCCAAAGTTTTAGCTTCTACATTCACGGGAAGTTGGAGAATTAGTGTTGAGTCAGTTTTTAATATTAGGAAAAACTAAATTTGGGCCCCCGGTCCCCAGTAAGAGATAATTTATATAATTTTTTTACCTATTACCATCGCGGAATGTTACTTAACAACTGCCCAAAGTTTCATGCTTCCACCTTTACGGGAAATAGGAGAATTAGTGATTTTTAGTTTTTATATAGCTCATATCAGGAAAAAACTACATTTGGGCCCCCGGCCCCCACTGTGTGATAATTTAAACATTGTTTTAGTTTGTTACCACTACTCAGACTTTCTTGCTTCTACCTACACGGGAAACATAAGAATTTGTGATTTTCAGTTTTTATATAGCTCACATAAAGAAAAAACTTTATTTGGGCCCCCGGATCCCAGTATTTGAAAATTTAAATATTTGTTTGCCTGTTGATATCGCCGAAGTGTACTCAACATCTTCCCAAAGTTTCATTCTTCTATCTACTCGCGAAATAGGAGAATTAGTTATTTTAATTTTAATATTGCCCATATAAGGAAAACAATGGTTTTGGGCCCCCGGCCCCAATGAGTGTGAATTTAAAAAGTATTTTATGCCAATTTTCGTCACGAGAGGCTACTTAACAACTCCTTAAGGTTTCATGCTTCTACATAGACGGAAAGTTGGACAATTAGTGATGAGTCAGTTTTTAATATAAAAAAACTACATTTGGGCCCTCGGCCCCAATTAAGTTATAATTTAAATATGTTTTTTGCTTGTTAACATCGCCCAAATATTTAGCTTCTACATTCACGGGAAGTTGGAGAATTAGTGTTGAGTCAGCTTTTAAAATAAAAAAATTATATTTGGGCCCCCGGCCCCCTTTAAGTGATAATTTAAATATGTTTTTCGCTTTTTAATGTAGCCGTGTGTAGGCTTCTAATATACAGCATGTCACAGTCAACAACAAGATGGAGAATTATATTTATCAAGGTTTATTTGTTTTTCTAATTTTACAACCAAACACTTTTCACGTTAGAACCGGAACAACCACAAACGCACCCACACGTCACCCAGTCACTTCTCTCCAGTGCATCTCGGTGCGGTGTACATGGTGCGGCGCTATGTGGGCACTATGTCGGTCTGCACATTGTGTACACTATTACATTACATACCAGGGGCAGTGTGTCACTGACCCACCGGCGTGTCCTGCAGTAAACCTACTCTAGCAGCATGCTACAGTTTCCCCAGGCCCCTGAATGCCAGCGCCCTCGCTGGTCAATACATTAAAAAAAACGGCATATATAATGATAAATTTGGATTGAACTCTAATTTAAAAAAAAACAAAAACACAGCAGGTCTGAGTAATAAGCCCGTTGCTGAAAAGGACGAAAAATTAACTGCGTGCCCAACAATGCATGAAGGATATGGACAAATAACAACAACAACAACAAGCCATTAAAGACTATACGTAAATCACTGTCATATTTTAGCATAACTGTCGTAGGTTATCCGAATATGAGCATTGAGCATGTCTACCAAATAATAGCAATACAAAAATATCTAACAGTTAGAACTTAGATACACAACTGAGATTTGTATAAAATCATAGGTAGAGGTATCTATACTATATGTTATGACAATTATATAACATTTCTAACATATTACGTACATATAAAAATGGAAATCAAATTTCAATGTCAATGTTATGATGCCGTTAGGGTGTCATCACGTCATTGTTCATGGGGTACCTCCAAGTGTCCGTTATCATCTGCCCCATGTGTGATCTGCGCGGCTTAATTGGAGGAGATTGTCTCACCTCTCGTTGGCAGTCATTAACATAGCCGAGGTCTTCTATGGGCTCATTGCACTCAGGCTTGTTGATGAACTTATGCGTGGGCGTGTGCTTGGGCGCGTGGTCATGGTGTGTTGTAGTCACACCAGGTTGACCTTTGTATCCGCGACCCAAGTCATTCCTGTCTTGACCGCGTTCGGTCGTGACAGGCTGTTTCAACACCGTGGTAGCTGGTGTAAAGCTGTTGGTGTTTTTATCTGGAGTCGAGGGATTCTTCCTAGGTCGGTATCCCTGGCTTCTAGGTCGACTAGGGCCTATGTGGGACTCACTGGTTATCTCTTTACGGTCGACAGCTGGCGGCGCAGGCGCATGCTTTGCCCAGCAGCCCTCCGCTGTAGGGAATCGCCGCTGAAGGCAATCTGTCCGCTGGGTTGTCTTGTTGCGTAGTTGGATCTCTTGTGTTTGAGATCCACTGCTAAATCCCCACCGAGTCAAATGGTTACGGCGCTTGTTTGGCCGTTCTTTGATCTCGCCGCGGCAGGCCGTATCACAGTGCATATTCTCACTGGGCCTCGGTGTATGAGGTGACCTGCTGCGCCTCACACGATGTGGCTTCCATGTTGGTTGCTGCCAGTTATGTGTGTTGAGTCTGGTTGTCAGGTCCCTGCCATCTGTGCGTGGTGCATTCTTATTCTTAGCGTAGTTTTAACATCCTTACGGGGAAGAGGAGCGGTGGATACCAAAAGCTGTGGTACATGGTTGGCATGGGGTAGCCAACGTTTCAGTATATTCATACCGATCAGCGCTGGCGCCTCTTTCTTCCGCACATGCTGTGGTTGGCTTATTAGTGTTGGTACGACGAGGAAGGGGACGTCACTCAAATGTTGCCCGAACACTTGCACGTCGAGAGTTGTCACCCCCAGGTATGGCACCTCAACTCCATTGACGGCTTGTAAAGTGACAAGGCCTGTGTCAAGGGTGAGATGGCCAACATGTTGCGATAGCCAGGATTCTGTAATGGTGCTTACCTCGCTACCAGTGTCGATCAGCGCGGCAACCTGGTGATCATTTATGGCTACATCAAGACTTGGGCTGGCACCAGTCATTCCCATCGACTTCACTGTAATGCGTCGGTTAACAGCTGTGTGTGAAGGATAAGATCGTCCGGACGACGGTTGCCGTCGAGGCAATTCTTGGTCTGACTGATGCTGACGTGTCGAATGCCTATTGGTGTGTGAGACGTAGCGGTGTTTCGCTAGGCAGTCGTCTTCGGAGTGTCCCTTCCGATTACACCATAGGCAGTGTTTGGACCGGTGCGGATGTTGCTGTTGGCCCAGATTAGGCTGTCTGGGTGCTGGTGGACAGTGGACATCGTTAGCGTCCATGTCCCCTCGGTGCTGGTGCACTGACTGGTGGAGCCTATCTTCCACAGCTGCTACCTGTTGGTCGATGTGGGCCATTAGTTGTTGCGTCATCTGTGCCCAGTCAGGGAGAGGTGCTGCTGAGAGCTGCGCTGTGGCGGCAACATCCGAGAAATCTTCTCTCATCCACCTCTGGGCCTCTTTGACGACGTCTTCGAAAGTGCTGTCAGTGTTTAACCTGGTGTAGGCTTTCACGTCGCGTCGCAAGGCTGCCGGCTGTAGACCCTGGACAAATGTATCCCGCAGTGTGTCATCTGCAAGGATGCCTGTCCGTGCTGTGTTGGCTAAGGCGAAAAGACTACGCATACTGGCCGCATAGTCCCCTACCGTCTCACCTAAGCCCTGATGCCGTTTGTAGAAAGCGGAGGCCAGGGTGGTGCCATCACGTGGGTCACCCCACTTCTCTACTAAGATACGCAACAGTTTGTCCGGGGTGTTGATCTCCTCAGGTGCCTGGTCCAACATTTCCTGGCGGGCACGTCCCTCTAAGGCGCTCAGGATCCATATGACTGCTGAGGCAGGGGGCATGGGCTGCAACTGCAGGAGCAATCGCACTTCTTTGACAAATTGCTCCGCTCCATTATCTCCCGTAAACCGTGGTAGTTTTGGAGGCCGGTTTATCTGGAGCTGCTCCACTTGTTCCATATTTTTCTGTGTCCTTTGGAAAATCTATCACAAATAACCTTAATTTAACAACTATCCTCACTTGTGACCCTGCTCGCAGCGCCAAACTGTAGCCGTGTGTGGGCTTCTAATATACAGCATGTCACAGTCAACAACAAGATGGAGAATTATATTTATCAAGGTTTATTTGTCTTTCTAATTTTACAACCAAACACTTTTCACGTTAGAACCGGAACAACCACAAACGCACCCACACGTCACCCAGTCACTTCTCTCCAGTGCATCTCGGTGCGGTGTACATGGTGCGGCGCTATGTGGGCACTATGTCGGTCTGCACATTGTGTACACTATTACATTACATACCAGGGGCAGTGTGTCACTGACCCACCGGCGTGTCCTGCAGTAAACCTACTCTAGCAGCATGCTACATTAACATCGGGGAAGTCAACTACTCAGTGTTTCACACTTCTACCTACACGGGCAATATGAGAATTTGTGATTTTCAGTTTTCATATAGCTCATTTAAGGAAAAAACTTCATTTGGGCCCCCGGCCCCTAGGAAGTGATAATTTAATTTTCTTTTCGCCTGTTACCATTGCGGGTTTGTACTCAACAACTTCCCAAAGTTTAATGCTTCTGCCTACTCGGGAAATAGGAGAATTTGTGATTTTCAAATTTTATATAGGCCATTTTTGAAAAAATTAATTTTTTTGGGCCCCCGGCCCCCATGAGTGTAAATTTTAAAATTCTTTTACGCCAATTCTCGTTGCGAGAGGCTAATGAACAACTTCCCAAAGTTTCATGCTTCTACCTACACGGGAAGTTGGAGAATTAGTGATGAGTCAGTTTTTTATATAAGAAAAAAACTACATTTGGGCCCCCGGCCCCCATTAAGTGATAATTTAAATATTTTTTTCGCTTGTTACCTTTGCGGAAGTGTACTTATCAACTACCCAGTGTTTCATGGTTCTACCTACACGGGAAATATGAGAATTTGTGATTTTCAGTTTTTATATAGCTCATATAAGAAAAGAACTTCATTTGGGCCCCCGGCCCCCAGGAAGTGATAATTTAAATGTTCTTTTCTTCCGTTACCATCGCGGGGTTGTACTCAACAATTTCCCAAAGTTTCATGCTTCTGCCTACTCGGGAAATGGGAGAATTGGTGATTTTCATATTCTATATAGTCCATATAAGGAAAAAAAACGTTTTTGGGCTCCCGGCCCCCATGAGTGTTATTTTTAAAATTCTTTTACTCCAATTTTCGTCGCGAGACGCTACTCGACAACTTCCCAAAGTTTCTTGCTTCTACCTACACGGGAAGTTGGAGAATTAGTGATGAATGAGTGAGTGAGTCAGTGAGTGAGGGCTTTGCCTTTTATTAGTATAGATAAATACAAATAAGTAAATAAAAATATCTGCATGTCTGTCTGTTTGTCCTTTATGGCTTAGTTACTAACTACCTCATCTCCCTTGTCACATTCAAACGATAACTTTTTTTTTGTCGTTTTGTTTTTTTGTTTTTTAGTGAAGAATTTTAAGTATACACTAAAAAGACAATTATATAAATATGGATAAATATAGAGATGAAACTCTATGAACAAACGTGATTTACAACTCATTATATAATGTAAATTTACTTTATATTTGTTTCTGATTTTTAAATAAGGGGACTTAGTTGTTTAGCGGCAAGCGTCCTCTGCACCAAAACAAAAAACTATTTGAGTCAGTCAGCACTGTCTAAGTTTTAAAAATTTTATATAAATACTTTGTGTACATTTCAGGAATATTTCGTATTTATCATACACATGGGCGTCGCTAGGTATTTTTCCAGGTGGGGGGGGGGCAAAAAAAATCCCCCTTTTTTTATTTTAACTGACAATGCCATACAGGTACAATTTTCAATTGAATTCAAGTTCAGTATAAAATAAGGGTTGAAAAAAGCCTTAGAAATTAATAAGACTTACAAATTAGTGTTGTAATAGCTAAAATACAACATTTATTAATGCATTTAATAAATTAAAAACGTTTTTTCTCAAATGTAGGGGGGGGGGAAATGCCCCCCCCTTCCCTACGCCCATGATCATACACTAATTTTAGAAAGCAGCGCACCAAATTACTACACCAAAAAAAAACTCTTTGAGTCAGTTAGCACTGTTTGAGTCTATGTTTTTAAAAAAAGCAGAGAGATGTCCCTTAGCGTTAGGCATCAGTGATAATTGAGCGTCTGCAATGCTTAATCCTGCAACTCCTTCTGAACCATACCAGATAGAGGGTTCGGGTCTTTGCAAATATTTTAAGGAGGTCTCAAGGATGTGCAAGAGTCAAAAAAAAATACCGATAAGGTTTACTGGATTTCCTGGAGAAAAAAAAAGAAAAATCAGTACTTTGTCAACTTCCCGCCAACCACAAAAGCTATCGGGTTGAAACAAACGCGTAACTATGGTGTGCAATATCTAGAACAATGTTGGAGAAGGAATTTTTGAAAAAAATCTCTTCTCGTTAGACTCCCATAATTTTAGCAGCAAGTTGTACATAACAATTGTTTTGTTTACTTTCGTATATATCGATTTGAAATTACTTTTAATGTAATCTAGAATGATAGTTAATGGGGTTTTCCCGCTTTTTAAATGATAATGTTAGATTTGTGCCCGCTGCGCATTATATTGACACATTATTGGTGTGATGTAGCGTGAGGGGATATGACGTCATTTTTTTATTACTTTCAGAATTACTATTTTCAAATGACTTTTCATGTAATCTAGAATGATTTACCTTGAATAAAAAATATCGGAAATTCTTTGTTTTAAATTGCGTTTAAATAATCTAGTTTTTATTACTTTTTTAAAAATATTTTTATGGGGTTGTGTTCGTAACCACGAAGTTGAGTAAGTCGGTACCGTCATAACACGAGGACTATTTTGCTCAATGAGGTGATTACAAGACAACTTTTTTTTATCAATGTAAAAAGTTGAGGAATTGGGTTTATCACTTTCTGTTATCAATGGATAAGTTAGTGTTGTCCTGATTGTCTCTCGTGGGAGATGCTGATCTTCTATCGAGCTCCTCCCCATCCGGCGGATAGGGTAAAGCTCACCAGTTATGGAGGGTACCGGGGAAATAAAATACCCGGGCTGGGCCAAAATTAGCTCTACTGCATTGTAGGAAGTGGAGGGATCATCAATAGCTTGGGACCAAACCAGAACAAAGGCAGCAACCCATTGAGCTGTGAGAGGCAACCACCCAGATGGATGTGCGCAGGGCTAACAACCCTGTCACGTTAAAAAATACTGTTACGAAAACAAAACCACAAAATGAAAATCGGACTGATTACACTGTATTATGACCCATGCCTGTCCACAAACATGAGATACGAATAGCCACATGGAAAGTAATCAGCTTATACAGGGCAGGTGCCCTGGCCCGCCTCGATGACAGGCAGAAACCAGGGGGCAGGTAACTCACTGGTCGCCCAAGACTGAGGTGGATCGATGATGTGGAAATGGACCTACAACAGCTGGGGGTTCGGGCATGGAGAAGGAAAGCCATCGATCGATCCGAATGGAAGGATGTGGTGGAGCAGGCCAGGGCCCTACATGGGCTGTAGCGCAACATATGATGATGATGTCCTATTGTTAGTGTTGTCTGTTTATAAGATGTGTCTTATTTTTAAGGTTGTCTTTCTGAAAGCTGTCTGCTTGTGTTTCCTAAATGTAACAGATAACTGAGTGATAGTATTGTCTGTATGTAAAAGTTGTCTGCTTATGAGTGTTGTCGGTCTGCCCGTAAGAATTGTTTGATTTTAAGGGTTGTCTGTCAGTTTGTTAGAGTTTTTTTTTAATTTTTAGTGTAGTCTGTCAGTGTGTTGGAGTTTTGTTTTATGTTAGTGTAGTCTGTTAGTTTGATTGTGTTGAATGATTGTTATTTTTGTTTTGACAGTAATTTATATAATACATAAGATAAACCAGTTCAGCATATTTAAATGGAAATAAAATCTTTGCCATACGTTTGAACTCACGTATACATAAAAGGGAAAATTAGCAAATTAAAAGACTTTCTATTATTACATTTGACGTGCAATGAAATTTTGTTTCTATGTGCGCCGCATTTAAAAGCACTGCTATCGACATACTTTATATGAGGTTGTAATTAAGCCAACTTAAGTGGCAAGACTAAATAAAACATGATATTATTTTCCTTAACATCGGTTAAATATCAATTTACTCGTCTATGCGTCCTAGTATTATTTATTTGTATTGCATACATTTCGTATTACATGTAACAAAATATTATTAATAGAAATGTTTAATTGAAAGGGAAAATAAATGTTTCATATCTTAGAATTTCAAACGGAAGTTTCAAAATATATATATTTCAGTTCAAATCTAGAAATTTTGAAAAAATACACATCAGAATAAAAACAAATTTAATACAGGGCTTTAATTTTTTAATTTAATTTTTATTTTATTCATTTATTTCCAAATTTAACAATTTCATGCGGACGTTCGAAAAGAGTTATTTTGGTGCAGTAATTTGGTGCGCTGCTTTCTAAAATTAGTAGCGTGACGAACGGACGGGACGAACATGCATAGCAAATTATGGATATTGATTGCGTGGATTCTCCTACAACCAGTACAGACTTTGTTCGTTTCAAGCAATATCTGGCATAAAGTTCATTTTGTTTGATTGATATGTATACATATGTTCAAGAAAAAATGTTCAAGCAACCGACTTGTACAAAAATCACTAAATTGTCATATTTTGCTTGTCTTTACAATATATCGTTAACTAGTGTATTACCCGTCAAAACTGACGGGAGTTTTCAAAATGGATATATTTCAGTTTTTGTAATTGTCCCTTTTGCCTGAAAGCCACATTGTAAATAATCAGAAAATGTAGAGACCAAAGGAGACAAATTAAATCTCTTTTCCATATTGAACAGTTTTACGCGGACGTTTGAAAATAGCGGTTTTTTTTTCAGAAATTTTTTCAAGGCTTTTTTTTTATTGGTGTGCTTTCTAAAATCTAGCGTTACGAACGGACATAGCAGAGTATATATTTTGATTATATATACGAATATATGTGTTTTGAGAAACTCTCTAAGCTTAGGCTTCGCGTTATATAAGTTTGCATGAATAATAATGATAATCATCCTGATAATAGTAAATGTATAGTGAATTACACACAGCATAAGATGATACTGCAGTTAAGAAGTTTGAAGTTCGAAGTATTAACAAATATTGCTGAGGAGTCAGCCGGGCGTTAACTTGCAGCATTGAAAAGTGCACCAATTATGAGTGCACCAATAATACAGAACTGTGAGTTAAAAAAAAATGTGACTGTAATGTGATCCACATCAAGAACATCTGTTATTTGAAGCCGTTTAAGCCTCATTGATGATTATGACTTGTCAGACTATTCGCCAATTGGTCCATACAATATTACAACATTACCAAAACATGTAAAAAATGAAATTTAATTTGTACACATGTCATAACAAAAAACTATTCATTTTGCATGAAACGTAGTAAGCAAAGTTTGTCACAGGATAACAGAAAAGATTAAATTATCAACTGTCACTCATATTTACAATTTAATATACACGTGTTAGTAATTCACATAAACGTTTTTATTATTGTCAAGTCAGCACCTTTGCAAGATCTATTATGGCTTGTCAGTTTATGCGCCCATTGTTCATACATTATTTCCTCTAGAATACTCTAGATTATCAAAAATATGTAAACAGAAAATTGTAACTATTTACAAATATGAATAACAAGGAACTATTTATTTTGCTTGAAACCTTTGAAGTAAAGTTTATCACTGGATAAAATAAAATTTAAAGTATCAACAGTTAATCGTATATACAATTCAATATACACGTTTAGGAATCCAAATAAACGTTTGCATTACTCTCAAGTCAGCACGCTTTCCAATTCTATATTAAAAGCAAAGCATGTATTTGAAAAATTAACCAGTTACTATTCTGGCAGCATACAAAACAAACGCCCAAAGTTTCATGGCGATCGGATGAATGATTAAGTTACCTATACCGGACATGCAGACAGACGGATATACTTTCATTTTCCTAAATAAAGATATAAAGAAAAACGAAATTAAGGCCCCAAGGCCCAATCGGTAAGAGTAATAAACTTCAAAATACCTGTTTATTTTACCTGGATCATAATAGATATGGTTGTCAATATTTTTCAAGATCGTGTAAAATCATAATAGGAATAAAGTCGTAAAAGCTTATGGAATAAAAATGTGGGGCCCCAAGCCCCGAAGGATAGGACTTTAGGAGCTCAGTGCCCTATAGTATTTTAATATGGGTTATCAAATGTGTATGTACTACGTTTGGTTGACATCCATTAACTTACCAAGTAATTTAGGCTTGAATAGATTTTTATATAGCTCATAAAAGGGGGAAAAATACATGTTGGGCCCATAAACATTGGGGTCAATGTTAAAATATTTTTTTAAACAAAGCATTCCCTGAAGCATGCTCATCAATTTCCTAAAGTTTCATGGTGATCGGGTGAATGGTTTAGTCAGCTATAAAGGACAAACATACATACATACTTTGATTTGTATATATATTGATGTATACTTATATATATATATAACAAACAAAATGAACTAGTGACAGGAAATTGTTTAAATGGAACTCAGTCTAAACTAAAGGTAGGACAACCCTAGCAATTCATTGAAATGTTATCTCTTATTAAAGAGATCGAAGTCAAGTGGCGTGCCACTTGGATATACATTAAGTGTCACTACCAACAGGGACGAATGGGTACTTCAATCAGCCAAAGAAATACATGAAGATAAAATATGTATACAATTTTTTGTTTTATTAATTAGAAATATCTAGGATTAAAAAAATGAATATTTCGTTTTAATTAAACATTTTTATACATAATTTTTAGGTACATAAAAATCAAAGTGTATTCCATACAAATAAGTAATACTATGTCGAATAGACTCATAGATTGAAATTTAACCTAAGTTAAAGTAGATAATATTTTGATTTGCTCATTAATGTTGCCGCTTAAGTTGTCTAAATTACAATCTCATATTAAGTAGGTAGATAGCGGTGCTTTTTAGTGCGGCGTTCATGGAACATACTATTATATTGCACATCAGATATGTCAATAGAAAGTCTATTAATTTGAAAATGTTCTCTTTTATGTATAAGTGAGTTCTTACTTTAAGAAATGGTTTCATTTCATTTTAATATGCTAAATGTGTTTTTTCTTAAGTGTTATAGAATTTACTGGCAAAACAAAACTAACAATCAGACAAACTTATTACAAAATTCATTACTTTGTCTTTTTTTCGTTTCGTCACCTTGTCGTTTTGTCATGGAATCAAAAGCACTCACTCTCACTCTCTTGTTTTAATCTATCTCTCTCTGTCTCTCTCTCTGTCTCTCTGTCTCTCTCCGTGTATCTCTCTCTTTGTCTCTCTCTGTCTCTCTAACTCTCTGTCTCACTATCTGTCTCTCTCTCATTCTCTCTCTCTCTCTTTGTATCTTTCCTTTTCTCTCTCTCTGTCTTTCTAGCTCTCTGTCTCTCTATCTCTGTTTTGGTCTCTCCCTCTCAATCTTTTTCCCTATCTCTACCTCTCTCTTTACAATTGCGAATTTGAAGAGATAAAATTGAGCATTTCTTTAGATTACAAAACTGATTCATTTCTTTCAACGCACGTCTCTTCATTGAACTAACAAAGTAAACGTTATTAAGTCAATGAAACTTTAAAAAAAATATCACTTCATGAAAATAATATCTACACTGATGTAACAACATAACGGAATAAAATAAAACTATATCTCACAGTTTTTTTTTAACCTTCATTGCCAGGATCAACGTATTAAAATGATACAAGGCAGATTATAATAACAGCTTTAAGTAATATTTAAGGAATATTTAAAAAAAAATTAAACTCCAATATTTGTAACACAATGGGAGGAAAGGGGGACCCACTTAAGGTCACAAATAATACAAAAGTGATATGAGGACAGCTCTTCAGTTATAGGTGCGGATTTAACAACGCAATTGTCAATATGCAATACCTAATCATTAAAGTGTCCTTGGTTATGCGTCTTTTGATTTATAGCAAAAATAGAACCAATGCAATATTTTGAGGTATAACAAAAGTAGCTCATGTGAAGCGTGAATCCATAATGATAATACTGACATATAAATAACACTTAGAAAATATAGCAAACACAGAAAATAATCACAATCTGAGAAAATCTTAATAGAAACATATCAGTATATATTTAAAATTAAGACTATAATTATTATTAGGCCTTTTAATATATACTTACTGTGCTTAAACGGGTTACAATAAAGGTACGCTAAAATATTTTAGTCTTTAATAATTATATATTTCTTAATAATATAATAACTGCCAATAATTATAGTTATTAAAAGAAATAGCTAAAACCCACAAAAGTAATGACGTCATTTACACATAGCCTTATTTTTAAAAAAGGAAGAAAAAGATTCCATTATGATTAAATTTTCTATTAATTTTATTATATTGTTATAAATGATTACCCAACAGTTATTATTCGTTAACATCTGCTATATTAGTTTCTGTTTATGTTTGTGTGGTTTTTGTTCTGGGGTTGTTTATTATTAGATATAATATTTAGAAACTTAAGATAAATGTCGCATTATTCTCTGTTGTTAAAAATGGCAGTGTGAATTGTTTTTCCCGCTAGCGATGCACCACAAAGCACCGCTAATATATTTACGATGAAATTCAAATTGTTTTTTTTCCAAACTTTGGATAATTAATTGATTAGAATTGTGTTTCTTCAAAGATGTTAATTTATTTATAATTTACAATTTGATGGCTTTTACAATTAAAAACTTGTGCTGTTTAATTTTTTATATGGATCTAACGTAAAAAATAATGTACAGAATGACCCCATTTCCAGTCCATGACGGACTATGGGGCAAGTGATGTAGCGTTCACAAGTTTTTAGTCACCACTAACGAGCAAGGGAATGTGTTGTTCTCACTGATGTTTTCAAACCCTGCCATGCACACTAGCATTTTGACTTATGAGAAACGAATCTCAACAAGAGCAGGACAGATTTAAACATTAAGTAAAGAAAAAATTTAGATGGCATAGGGAGAAGATAGTTGTTAGTGAAGCATATAATTAGATAATAAATATTGGAAATAGTGCACTGTAATCTCACTTACGAATGACCAATAAATAATTATAGAGTTAATATCTCTATTTATGATAAATATACACACAGAGGTTTGTTTTACACATGAACAAAGTCATTCAGAGTTGATTGAGGCAATACAAATATATTTTATATCAGACACGTGAGAGATGTTGATAGGTATGACATAAACTTTGTTACAGAGCGCTCAACAATGTAAAATGTGAGTGTGAAATAAAGTTGAGAGAAAGGACATCTCTGAACCTTTGTTTTATTCTCCTCCCCCCCCCCTTTTTCCAAACACGAGAGAACGCTTCAGATGAAGATTTCGGCCGATACTACGATCTTTCAACAATACACACAAGGTCAGATGTCACGAGGTCAGATGTCAAGCACGTGGACTTGGTATTCTATGACGATAGATTATTGCGTGTGTAGAGAATTGGTCGCTTACCTTTATGCTGCGGGCCATGAACTTGTCAACTTCATCGGCTTGTGCGACAAAGGCGCGAAGCTTCGCTATCGAACCAGCTAAAAAAGAACCAGTCCAATATTTCGAAGTATAAAAAATACCTTGTTGGAAGCTGGCATCCATAACGAAGATACTGATGTAATAATAAAATAAGAAAATAGTTTCAACACATAAATAATCACTATCAAACAAAAGCTCGACGCTGTACGTGCCAGTTAGACGCAGCCTCGTTCTTGTTCTTAACTTATAATAGCAAAATTACTATTACTATCATAGGTTACGGTTATCATTATTATAAGACCAAATCTTACTACAGTGTAAACTTACACTTCTTATATAGTTAACACATTTGGTATGCTTAAGTATTATGTA
>CALYLW010001366.1:0-145955 GCA_944989445.1 Ampullaceana balthica | reverse complement strand
TGTGTTTACAATATACATATATTCTTATAATATTAGCATAATAACATTTATAGGCCTACTGGATTTGTAAAGTTTATAGTCTACATCATGCAGCGCTTATAATGTTCTTACTAAGCAATGTTTGAAATCGAGAAACTCATGCAAAAAATGTTCCTCCAGGCTATTTTATTTCTTGCTCCGCCTCTGCCCTGATGTTGTGTAAGACAAGAATATGGTAGTCCTGCGTTGGTATGTTATTGAAAATTTTCACCGCTAACAGCTTCCATAACGTGTAGGAATCACCGTTTTTGGTCTCAAGGTTGGCAGGAAAGGTTTATTTATTTTTTGTACCCAGATTCAATTAGCGCTAAAAGCCTTGAATTTAAACAAACTTTCAGACCCATCAGCGCCATGTTTGATTGTGGAAGGCGCTATTGAAATAGATTCGGTTCACTATGGATCGATTTAAACGAAAATATACGTGACGATGATCCTCAATTGTGTAACAAATGTTTAGGTCACATATGTTTATATCTCCTCAGAGCGCATGCTGCCAAATAGAACAGGTTGTGCACTCTGGTATCGGGATATTCCCCCTTCCCACGTTCAAGTATTTTAATTTCAGTTTCGATGGCAAAATGCACCACATCATGTACATCAAATTTGTTGATTTTCAGAATAACAACAGTTGGTGTGTTGTTGTTGGCGTACACAATAACACGTTATGTTCAGTGGTGTTGGAAGTGGTCGCCATGTTTTGTTTTTAATTTATAAAGAGGCGCGGATTGGTACACAAACTGAATTCACCAAATGGAAGTCACAAGTCTTTTAGTGTGTACACCATGAACATGCCTGGAACTTGTAACTGAGACTTTACTATCAATTTTAGTCAAATAGCATCGCAGTTCTGGAGAGGGGGTGGCATTTTAATCCAATAATCGAGCACAATTATAAGAGGAGGTGATCTAAAACTGAGTTTGATCGTTTCGGAGAAGAGACTCGATAAGCGGTACTACTAGGAATAGAAAGCTGATATTCTTTCTTTGTATTTATTTATTGTTGTTGGTTGAAAAAGTAATGCTATAATACTTTTCCTCCCCTTTGCACTCAGGCAGATAAATTATCGCGAATGTAGTATTGCGGTTAAGTCTAGCTGTTTAAAAAAAATTTTTGTACTTAAGAAAGCGTCATTGAATTATTGCTTACCTTTTCGGGTTTTACCTTTGTACAAATATATCCTTGCAATAAGTAGCAACTCCCGTTTTAGCAAGCGGCTGAAAATAATCGTTCTTTCTCACACAAGGATATGAAACTAAAATCTCTTACCTGATTTAACACTGGCTGCGATCGAAAAGATGTAACGAAACGCATTTTGTGAGCCTACTCTCTTTAGAAAGAACCCCTTCCCTCCACACACACCTTTCCCCCCGAGCCGACGTTAGAAATGTGAAGTAACGGTAATCTCAGAACTTGATTCCGTATTCACTCGTTGCTCGCTAGCTGCATTACTCATCCAAGGGGAGTTTTTAAATGTATATCAGTTGATAGGTCTCACGTTTTCTTTTTCAACTTTATTCACTCACACACCTTTTAGTTTCTCCCTTTATTTTTTTTACGCGCATCCAAGCCCTCCCCTCTTTCTTAAATCTTAGTCTTAGCCCACCTTTCGGTGAATTTTTTTATCTTAATATGTGTGTGCGCGCGTGCTAGCGCTATGGCATGTGTGAAACGTTCTTCGCCTTTAGCAAGTTCTCTACACGGAAATGAGTAAAACGGAAGAAGGAAGCTTTCCTTTCTAGGGCGACTTTTTGTTCTCATTTTTTGGGGAGGGTATACCTTAAGGAAGCTTTCATATAACTGTTTCAGTTCTAAACGGTGGCGACGTCCGTGGCCCAGGGTCCACCATAAAATGGATACGACCGCACGTTTACAATGGAAGTTCTTCATAGCTTTAACAGTGTTTGTTGACAGCCCGTTAAAACGTCAATTAAATCTGGATATTTTTACTACAACTATAACTTTAAACTCCCCGTTATTTGACTGAATCGTGCCCTTGCTTGTTATAATAAATATTAACTCTGAATACCGCCCCATCTAATTTCATATTGTGCCATAAGATGTAAACTGAGAATCCCTGACCCGTATATTTTAACTTTTTAAAGCAAATCCCAACGAATTTGAAATTTCTAGGTCAAGGCTCAATTGGGAACATGTTATATCCATAAAAGTTTTGTTAACGAAGTGTCCAACTTACATGTCTCAGATACAGACCAGCCGCGATTGGTCACCTGTTGCAATTCACGACCATTAGTTCATTGACTGCTTCGACATATATATTCGAACAATGTTGGTTTAAAGTATTTGAGTTTTTTTTTAAATATGAGCATTAACCGATGTAGCGTGAACAGCCCCCAATGAGAGAATCATTGTCAGTGACGTCGTCGTACCTTAAGTACATGTACTTAGTTTTCAACACATTTCATTTACGTCGAGGGAGTTAACGCTGAGCCTGTCTACTGCTAAAAGTTGGGGAAATTGTGGTTGGGGGCGGGGCGGCATGCTATAAGACCGATTGTTGACCGTGAACAAAAAATGTCAATATTTTATCCCAGGGAGGGGCCGCACTGTTTGTTGGTATTGGTGGCATCTGGTCAATCTACTTTATACCAACTTTAAAAAAAATCCCAACGATGTATTGACTCACCATTCAGATCAATCCGATGTTGTGTGATGTAAATATTATAACACAAAGAACTTTACTTATATCCCATAATAGGCAGTCGCCATCCAAAAAAGAAAAAAAGAAACGTGAGTGGTCGGAAAATACACATTGCACGCTACTAGCGCACTGAACTCAGAGGGGATCGTCCAACCATTAGCTGATATATTTTGTCATCGATGATAGCTGTATCTAAATAACTCAACGCATTCCCGAAGCCGGTGTTACAGTGTGCAAGTCACTAATGTCACGTTGGTTATTAATGTTCTCAACTCCGAACCTGGGACATAGCGCGTTTGAAAGTTGAAGAGAGCAAATGTTCAACCACCGGTAGTCTCCAATTATCGGATTTTCTTGGAAAGCAGCCACCAAGTAAAGGCCACCATTTGGCTGTCAAGGTGTTTTGACTCGTGTAAACAATCTGCCCCCGCCCCGGCACGATGCTCGTGTTTGTTAGATGACTGTTGAGACATTGATGTTTCAGGGGCTTGTGGGAGCTGGGATGTTGCCTCCAATTTGAAAAGTTATACAAAATGTTTCACCCATTATTACTATTTTTTAAAAAAAATTGGGTTGGGGGGGGGGTATATCGAGAGAATTGAACTCAAACTCAAATTGAACAACACATGCCACACGCATGCTAGATCTATCTTGGGAATTCGATAATTAAAACTAAAAGAAAAATAATTGTAAATTACATTACCTAAATACTAAAATCCGTTTTAATTACTTTAAATGATTTCATGAACTTGATTTATTTAATTTTAATAGTCAATGATGTCATAGAGATTTAACAATAATTTTTTTTAATACCCCTGGATGGTTTCACATCCGAAATTATATCACCGTAATCAATAATGATTCTCTGAATTACACTAAATGTATGAAATAAACAATAAATTTAAGGAAAATACGATCTTTAACTTTAATCTTGGGTTAGTGTTGCCTAGGGCGTGGCGACAAATTTGGTCGCCCCCCCCCACCCTTACCCAAAATCTGATATTGTGCCGTCCTGCATAAAGGCTAAAAAGTGCCGCCCACTACATTGGTAAAGTATAAGATGGAGAATGCCAATTATTGCTAAATAAACTAACAAACCCTCGTGGGAGATGCTGATCTTCTATCGAGCGCCTCCCCAGCCGGCGGATAGGGGAAAGCCCACCAGATATGGAGGGTACCGGGGAAATAAAATACCCGGGGTGGACCAAAATCAGCCCTACTGCCTTGTAGGAAGTGGAGGGATCCACAAAGGCTAGGGACCTAACCCGAACAAAGGCAGCTACCCATTGAGCTGTGAGGGGCAACCCCCCAAGTGGTTGTGCGCAAGGCCAACAACCCTGCCATGTAAAAAATCATAGTTACAAAAACACCGAAAAGAGTTACAAAAGACATTTCAGTCCTGGGAGAGGATGGATTCCTTGAGGAGGAAAATATGACGCCTAATAGTGAAAGCCAGAACCTGGAAGCTATTAGGCCGACAACCATCATTTCTACCAGGACTACCACCGTCATTGGAGCTTGGAATGTCCGCACCATGTACGAGGCTGGTAAAGCTGCACAAATAGCCGCTGAGATGAGGAACTATAAGCTCACAATTCTCGGAATAAGTGAAGCAAGATGGACTGGATGGGGACAGAAGAGATTAATCTCAGGAGAGATGGTGTTATTTTCGGGACACGAAGAAGACGATGCCCCACATACCCTGGGTGTTGCTATGATGCTATCAAGGGCAGCACAAGGAGCACTCATTGGATGGGAGGCCCATGGACCTAGAATTCTTCTAGCAACCTTTCGAACAAAGAAACGTAGCATCAACCTAGATGTTATACAATGCTACGCACCAACTAATGAAAGTGATGAAGGAGACAAAGAAGAATTCTACAATAGAGTAATGACCATAGTCCAGGGTCGCCCACGGAGGAACATCGTCATCCTCATGGGAGACTTTAATGCCAAGATCGGCAATAGCAACACAGGGTACGAAGAGGTTATGGGACAGCAAGGGATAGGCGAGATGAACGACAATGGTGAGAGGTTTGCGGACCTATGTGCCGCAGCAGACCTGGTCATAGGGGGGAGTATTTTCCAGCACAAGAAGATTCACAAAGCTACATGGGTCTCACCGGACATGAGAACGATGAACCAAATAGACCATGTATGTATTTGTAAAAAATTCAGGCGATCTCTCCAAGACGTACGGGTTAAGAGGGGAGCTGATGTTGCCTCAGACCACCATCTTCTTGTGGCCAGGATGAAATTAAAACTAAAGAGACATTATACCGAGCAAACAGCATACAGGACTCGGTATAATACCTCCCTCCTGAGGGACCAAGCCAAAAAGGAAGAATTCAAAATCTCACTATTCAATAAGTTCCAAGTCCTACAAGAAATACTTGAAGATGAAACCACCGAAGGAAAGTGGCAAAGCATGAAAGAAACAGTACAGTCAACATGCCAAGAAGTGCTAGGAAACAGGAAACAGGCACACAAAGAATGGATGACAGCGGGTACGCTGAGTAAAATAGAAGAAAGGAAAAGAAAGAAATCAGAAGTGAATAACAGCCGCACCCGAGCACAGAAAAACAAGGCCCAGAAGGAGTATGCAGATGCAAATAAGGAAGTTAAGAAAAGCATCAAGAGGGACAAGAAGGAATTTGTTGATAAACTTGCTAAAGAAGCAGAGGATGCAGCTCACCAGGGGAACATGAGGGAACTGTTTGATACCATTAAGACGCTGTCAGGGAAATTTAGCAAGGTAGAGAGACCAGTAAAGGACAAAATGGGAAACACCATACCAAGTGAGGAGCAACAGAGAGGGAGATGGAAGGAGCACTTTGAAGAGCTCCTAAACAGGCCTGAACCAAGGAATCCACCAGATATCCAACCAGCCGATAATGACCTGCTAATTGACTGTAATAGTCCCACCAAAGAAGAGATTAGCAGGGCCATTAAACAACTCAGAAATGGAAAGGCTGCGGGACCCGATGGCATCCCAGCGGAGGCACTGAAGGCGGACTTGGAAACCAGTGTGGAAATGCTACACCCTCTGTTTATGAAGATATGGGAAGAGGAGCAAGTTCCTTCTGATTGGAAAGAGGGATACCTTATCAAGATCCCAAAGAAGGGAGACTTAAGCTCCTGCTCGAACTACAGAGGGATCACCCTGCTGTCCATCCCAGGAAAGGTTTTCAACCGTGTACTACTTAACAGAATGAAAAACGCTGTAGATCCTCTGTTGCGGGACGAACAAGCTGGCTTTCGCACCAACAGATCCTGCACGGACCAGATAGCGACACTGCGCATCATTCTAGAGCAGTCACTAGAGTGGAACTCACCGCTCTATGTCAACTTTGTTGACTATGAAAAAGCCTTCGACAGTGTTGACAGGCAAACCCTGTGGAGATTGCTAAGGCATTACGGGGTGCCACAGAAGATTACGGATATAATCAGAAACATGTACGAAGGGATAAACTGCCGAGTTATCCATGGCCAGCAGGTGACAGATGCGTTCCAGGTGAAGACTGGTGTGAGACAAGGTTGCTTGCTGTCACCATTCCTCTTCCTGTTAGCCATTGACTGGGTGATGAAAACATCTACACAGCAGAAAAGGAATGGCATCCAATGGACCTTGTGGGATCAACTGGATGATCTTGACTTTGCTGATGATCTTGCCCTTCTTGCACATACCCAACAACAGATGCAGGAGAAAACAAACATTGTCGCAGCCACTTCTGCTAGCATGGGTCTCAACATTCACAAAGGGAAGAGTAAAATCCTCAAGGTTAATGCCACCAGTACATCACCGATTATGCTTGAAGGAGAAGCCCTTGAGGAGGTGGACAGTTTTGTTTACCTTGGCAGCGTGGTAGATAAACAAGGTGGTACAGATGCGGACGTCAAAATAAGGATCGGAAAAGCAAGAGCAGCCTTCCAGCAACTCAAGAATGTTTGGGTCTCTAACAACTTAGGCAGCAAGTTAAAAGTAAGGATTTTTAACGCTATGGTAAAACCTGTGCTGCTATATGGAGCCGAGACATGGAGAACAACGGCCGTAAACTTGACCAGAATCCAGTCCTTCATCAACAACTGTTTAAGAAGGATTCTCAGAATTCACTGGCCAGACAAAATCAGCAACCAGGAACTGTGGCAGCGGACAAAACAGAAGCCCATTGAGGAAGAGATTCTCCAGAAACGGTGGAGGTGGATTGGTCATACACTAAGAAAACCTGCTCCTAACACAACAAAGCAAGCCCTGAAATGGAACCCACAGGGTAAGCGGAAAAGAGGCCGCCCAAGAAACACGTGGCGCCGAGAATTGGAGGCAGACATCAAGAGAATTGGCCATGAATGGAAGATCCTGGAGAAGCTGGCCCAGGATAGAGATGCCTGGAGGTCTCTCGTAGGTGGCCTATGCCCTTGGAGGAATCGCAGACGCCGACGATGATCGGTGGATGCCCCTCATGGACGAGAAGGCTCAACAAACAACAAACTAACAAACCTAACAATAAAAATGATTTTTTTAATTTTAATGCTATGGTTCAACAAACCCCGCCTCTCTTAACTACATGACATAAAGTTCAATCTAAACTTGACTAAAGTACATACTAAATAAAACGAGTCTCACATTTAGGATGACACATTAAACAGTCTTGCTAACTAGAAATGACATATAACCATTACGCGGGTGATAATAACATACACAAGCACGCTCCTACCAAGCCCATAGCAAAACAATTTTTATCCTAACCGAAGTAGGAACTTAAATCCAAGGATCTGAACAGGGGACGACCTCCTCACTGTGCCAACTGCAGCACACTGACGACTGACTTGTATCTGTCGGGCTCAGCGGGAGGCGACCCTTCACTAAACACGCCGATTACTTTCAGCTGTCGCTGGTGGGTGTCGCGATTCAGAAAATAAAAGATGTAAGCTCTACGGAAACAGCCAGATTTTGTCGGCCGGATTATTTTTGAGAGTAAAGGTATTAATGGGCAATACAAAAGCAAACTTGTACACTTTTAAAACGAAATTAAAATGACTAATTACGTTTCTGTTCTCATACTTTTGATAAACCACGTTAATGCCACGTGTTTTTAAATATAAAATTCGATAATGTTTTATTGAGGAAACACGTGAATCAGATTGTACATTTACAGTTTTGGTGATATTGATCTTCAACATATTCAGTTGTTTTATGTTACGGGTTACCGATGATATTGAATTAAAATGTTCCAATTTTTGAATTTCATATTTCATACTTATATTATATTAAAATTACAAAGAAATGGTTATTCGTGTCAAAGGCAGTGGTGTATTTAGGTTTAGTGCCGCCAAAGACGGGCTTAGAAGTATGTCTCAACATTCAAAGGAAAAAATCTGCATTTAACCGAAAATTTTAACCCACAATATAAATGAAAAACGCCACTGATCAATACCCTATAAACTAGCTTCACCATGTTGCATTTGTAATACACAAAATAAATAAACTAGCATACACAAAATAAATAAACTAGCATACATTGAACTATTGCACTTGCAGTTATTAGTATCAGAGCGCTACGCTCACCTCCTCCATGTCAATACCCTCCCCGTTTTGTTTGTTCGCCTCTGCACCTTAGCCTGCCCCCACAGGTGGGCTGAAGACTGGGGGCTTAAAATAAACCAGATTCCTGGATTACTCACGCCCTTTAACGATCAACAACAGCTTCTAGACCAGCTATATGCCCGAATAAAACCAACGCATATCTCTACTGTCTGAATGGTCGCATCCAGACTTGTTTATAAACATAGACATTCGACATAAAAATTGGGGTATCAATATATTTACATTTAAAAGAATACTAAATACTAATTAAAGGCTTCTGTGCCGTAATCGCATATATATATATCAAGTCAACATCAATGTTCCCTTTAAGGTTCATTGGTCCGTGTGCAAAGTAGGAAAACTCGTGTGCAAACTTGCACAGCATTCATTTTTAGTGCAATATTTTACAAAATTTGCTGCGCAGCAATTCTTAACTGCTGCGCGGCGTCGGTCAGATACCTGCGTGGCCACGCAGCCGCGCAGCTTAAAGGGAACATTGGTCACCATGGATAATGGATGTTAACACATATGTAACACTTATACTATTTTTTAAATAAATCAACTATATTTTTTTGAGGTTTCACTTAACCCATCTCTCATTAAATTAAATGGACATAACTCTGCAGAGCTTTCAAATTCAGTTTGCCCCTGCTCTTGCCAAACGAAATTACGAACTTCAATTGTAAAATTCCAATTTTATTTAGTAATCTAGCAACTAGCCTGTCATACCAGACGTAACATGTTTAATGATTTACAGTCAGGGCCGGATTTAGACTTGATGGGGCCCTAAGCTATTTGAGATATGGGTCCCTTTTGAAGTCCAGATATTCTATTTCTATGCCAGTGTCAAATATATTTTAAAAATCCAGTGGACCCCCAAGAAGGCGGGGGCCCTAAGCCTAAGCTATAGGCCTACCTTGTTTAGAAAATAGGTAAATCCAGCACTGTGTACATTTCACCATTAATTTACACCCTTTACTTTACCCTCATCCCCCCCCCCTATTCAATATCAAATGATAATTAAAGGTGTGATTTAGACTAAAAGTGTGAATTTGAATAATGCCCAGACCCTATCCAATTCCAAAAGGAGAAAGTTTACAATACCTTAGGAGTACTTTGTAAATGACGAGATAGTTCTTAACAGTCCGACTTTGTAGGCAGTGTCATTGTTAATCATTGTTCGTTGTAATTTGAATAGTCAGAATTTATCTTCTTGCCTTAAACTTAAAGTTTTGGTTTTAGTCTTAGTCCTTAATGTTAATTACTACTACTACTACTACTCTCACAAAAATTATACACATTTTTTCACACTTCTTGGGCGCCTATTTTAATCATGTTCATTGTCGACATATTCGTATCACAGAATGGTAATTGTAGATATATTGCTTTATGCGATGTTTTTCGTCTGTTACAATTACAATTATAATAAAAATATATTTGTATTGTTGGTGTCTTTTTCACTTTTGTATTAAAATTTAAGAGTGACTTCCCTTGTCGTTTCTGCGTGCCTTCGTTTCCTCCAGCCAAAATAAGCCAATAGTTTCTATGATTTAAAATATTTTTCGCGGCTATAGCGAGTATTAATTTAAAATTATATAATGTAACTTAATAAGTTAGACATTATGATTATGTATTAGGCAGTTAATTAGGATCACTTAAGTTTTAGACTTAGATCTATATTAAAATAATGACGGCAATTAACGAATGTTTAGGCCTTTTATGAAAAGCTGAATAATAAGTTTGTTTAAGGGGCCGTCCATAAATGACGTCACGCGATTCTGGCCGATTATTTGCACCCCCCCCCCTCGTCACGCGTCGTCACAAAAAGTTAGACACCCCTCTAAAAATACGTCACAAAGCTTTGACCCCCCCCCCTCCCAAAAAAAAACACAATAAAAACCCACTTATTTTCTATTTGAAAATAAGTATGTTTAAATCACTTTTATTGTCATTTAAGTATTTATTATTTATTTAGTGAAGGTTTACATTGTAATATCGTAACCCGCGTGAAGCATTTTTTAAAAACGTTTAACCGGCCTTCAGAAAACGAACTGTGTTAACATCCTTAGATTATATTTTATTTTAATGCATACGAATTAAACATTGACCATTAATAATCACGGTTAACGTCTTTGTTTAGAAAAAAATTATTTTAAAATAATATTTTTTAAATGTATTTTTTAAAATCCCTCAATTGACTGACGATAGAGGTCGGCGAACAGGGGTAAATAACCTCATCTGGGGTCAAAAGGGAATTCTTGTGGGTAATTAGTAATACAGACTCATTTGGGACATATAACATCCACTACAATCAACTAGATATATTAAAATACGTCATGTCTACGTGTACGCTTGGAACGTATGCCCATTATTGAACCGTTCCCTTCCAGAAAATGAATTTTTTAAAATTTGACAACTATGTAGATTTCGTACCTACGTACTATACGAAGACACCTAAATCCACCCTACTTTCATTTATATTGACACGAGTGACAATAATCTTAATCCACATGACTTGACTGTATCAAGTATCCTTTCTGTGATATTTAAAATTAATGCCTTAAAAACTGAGCTAAGAAGAAAAGTTGTTTTGTGCTCCTCGAATTGCGATGTCAAGAATTTGATGCATTCAATAAAGTTAATGAATACTTGACTAATTTTAAATGGGCTCATTTATCATTATATCTAGAATGGCCAGCGGCGTTTGACCAAAAACCAATCGAACAATTATATCAAACTTAAAACATTTATAATTCTATCAAATAGATCACCCCCCCCCCTTTTTTTTAAAGAAGAAGGATATTCTGTGTCGTTTTGACTTAAAATATCTACACATAAATTCACATAATCATATTCAGATCATTTTAGTCACTTGTCATGCTTGTAAAAGGGGGGGGGGCTAACAACGCGCCTCTCCCCCAAATCCCAGAGTCATGTATGTGAGCAGGACCTAGAGTCTGGGGTTGGGGGGGGGATAACGCACACATAAACTTGTATATTTTGGGGTAACGGGCAAAAAAGTTCGCCGACTCCTGCCGTGAGAGAACCAAACGGAGCTGCGGTTACATCACAAATGCTTTGATGTCAACATCAAACGATGCAGGGTTACAATTTCATACGTTATCTTGTGGGTTCTCAAACTTAAGGATTATAATTATATTTAATTTTCGTGTCTTGATAGCTTAAGCCAACCAACGTCTGATGGCCTACCGACCGGCACATTGAGAAGCGCTGATTTTTTTTAAAAAAACAACAACAAAAAGTAATTAAATAAATTGTAAGTTACCAAATATTTCAGTGGAAGTTTTATGTAAAGTTACCCTCTGGATGTGACGTCACATTTCTTCAACCCCCCTCCCACTACATGTCACAAAAATCTTTGCCAATAAATTAAACTTAAATATATTGAAAACAAAACAGTTGGGGTTAAACACACTGTACTCTCAGCATAACTATCTGTGATCTAAATAATCTATTTGAATTTTTTACAAATAATTTTAATTTCATATTTTCAAATGATGCTGTCTGTTATTGTTAATGTAATGCTATTTCACCAATTCCTTCTCTATTAAAATTTGAATAGAACAAAAAAAATTCCTAAAAAAAGCATTGTGCATTCATAATTATATGCATGTATTAAGAAATCATGACTTCTGTAACTAATTTTTTTTTAACGCAATTTCTTTATGGTAAAAATTGCGTTTATATATTTGAAATGCAATCCAACTCAACGGTGATGCACCATCGTCTCGTGAGATGGAAGGATGCTGAGTATATTTGAAATGTCTGTGTTGTCTGTTCGAGCTTGCACAAGCAACTACTCCTGAACCATACCAGATAGAGGGATTAGGGTCTTTTGCAAATATTTTAAGGAGGTCCCAAGGATGTGCAAGGGCCAAAAAAAAATACCGAAAAGGTTTACTAGATTTCCTGGGAAAATTTTTTTTTAAAAGAAGAAAAATATCAGTATTTTTTCAATTTCTTGCCAACCATAACATCTATCGGGTTGAAACAAACGCCAAACAATAGCTAATAATATTTAGAACAATGTTGGAGAAGGAATTTTTGAAAAATCTCTTTCCGCTCGACTCCTGTAATTTTAGCAGCAATTTGAAGATAGCAGTTGTTTTGTTTACTTTCAGAATCATTGATTTGAAATGACTTTTAATGTAATCTAGAATGATTTGCTTTGAATAAAAAAAAGTGGAAATTCTTTGTTGGAAATTGCGTTTAAATACTCATTTGAGTTTTTATTACTTGTTTTTAAAAGAATCAAGCAGGAGTTCTTCAGCAACTCCATTTAAATATTAATATATTGCTAAAGAAATTATAATATGTTAAAATTTTTATCTAAAAAAAATTATGTTTTCTGGTCAGTGATTTAAATTTGTCTTTAATAATCTAAAACTTTTTCTAACATAAATTAAGATTTTAAAAATGGTTAATTTTTTATTTTGGTGCTTCCAGCACAGTCTTGATCTTACTGATGTGTTTTTAAAAAAAACTAAGTTTAAAGAAGGGGAGTTACACAATTAATGATAGCATATTAATTTACCATAAAATGATTGTTTATTTTTGTCCATTTTTCTGGTATGTTTACAAGTATATTTACTTAATATTTTTCATTTCATATACATAGCCTTTGGTCAAATTCAAAAGTCATCTCTATTTTGAAGATAAGGACAATGTCAGTGAAACGGAGAAGACCCTCAAACCAGCCAAAGGCAGCAAGGTAGGACTTTTCAAATATTTTGCTTCAGTAACTAAAATATAAGCTGGAGATTCTATTATCTATATATATATCAATACATTAAAAGGATGGCTTATTTTTTGTTTTTGCTCTTAGGTAATCATACTACCCCCTCACCCAAAAACATAATTAATTGAAAATGTGTTTGTATTTACAGATGATGATGTACAAGAATGGGAAATGTGCAGGTGTTGCATTCAGTGACATTTTTGAAGGCACATACTACCCAGCTATTTCTCTCTACAAGAGCACTACTGTAAGTCAAATGCTTTAATCAGTTAATTACTGACAACTAACAATTCACATGCCATTCTAACCAATCAAAAGAGATGAGCTTTCTTCCCCATCACCTACCTTTCCAACCTCTACCACTGCATCAAACTCACCACCATCTGCACCTTAAATCTGCTGAATATCTTTTGAAGGCAATCAGCTACATAATTTTACCACTTTACATGGAAATTGATGCAACTCTTTATATATTTCTCCCTCAGGTGACAGCAAATTTTGGCCCAAAGTTCAAATATCCCCCTAAAGGTGTTGAATACAAAGCTGTAAGTGATAATCCAATTTATCCTTGATATAGGTTCAACCATAAGTTATTTATGCTACAGAGTAGATGCAATTAATACACTGCATTTTCCAAGTCTCCTATGAACCTATTTTGTTATTCTTTTATTATGTGTAATGTGTGTTTTGAAATTACAACTTAGGAGCTAAAAAATGGGAATCTGCTTATCTCAAAGAGGTGTAATCAAATATAGTTTCTAAGATTAAGAAATATGTAGCTGATTCACAAAGCAAAGAGTATATAAGAATAACAATTAGATTTTTATATTCGTTTTCTTGGAGTTTATGCTCCAGAATTATTCATCTTTTAGATCATTTAGGTAATTATGTAAAAGTAACAAAATAATCATCAGTATAAGGACATTTGGAATTCCTCCCCTATTTCACTAATTTTTCAGGGTTCTTCCATCTCTAAATCCTTCAAATAGCGTTACTACTTGTTAAACTAAACAGTTACATAAGACAGCTTTTTAAATGTCTTAATGATAATCTTTTTTCCTTTAAATATTTATCATAATAATTTATATAAATTCAATGTCTTTTCAGATGTCAACTGCTGCAGAACAAGCTCATGTAGAGTATGCACTAGCTGATTTAGTCTACCATGTAGAAAATGAGAATAACATCCCTGATTTCTCTTAAAATGGTCATTGACACATTTGAATTTTAATTAAAATAAAGATCAAACTATTATTTATTGTTTTGTGTATTATTATTAAACATTTCTCACGAGTAATTAGTGTACGTGGACAATAATTGTAAAATAAAAAAAAAGAATAGATTGTCAAAAATATTTTATTCAGATTATTAAACGTTGACTAAGTTGAAATGCTAGAATTGAGACATATTGAGAAAAATAAATTTAAATGGACATCTAATTCAATTATATTTCATAGCAGTTTTCTAAAAAAAAATACCTGAAATTCTATAAATTTGTATTAATAAAATGAAAATTTTCTTGAGATTGACGACAGATTTTGACATTATTTCATAAATTTAATTATATTTGAGGAATAAAATTTGTATAGAAATAGAACTTAAAGGACATTAAATACTTATATTCTGATTAACGAACCAATATCTTCAACAACAAGCAAAAGAGGAAATTCCACTTATCATTAAAAACAAAATTAAGCTCATTTGATGAATGTCTAATGACTTTGGAATATCATAAGAATAAAATCCAAAATTTTTAGGCATATATATTTCAAACATGAATCTAAACCAAGAGTAATAGTAATAATTAAATTTTAAATTGCAACTTAAGTCCTGGACGAGACACTTATCACCACAAATATTCCTCTTAGGGATAATACAACTTCAGAATGACTTGTCATGAACTGATTACATTCAGAGTAACCTCATTTACTCACTTGTTTTTTAAGGATGTTAATTATTGTTTCACAAAAAGCTGTAAACATAAAATAATTACTTCACATTGATAAACAAATTGCAATGCTACATAATTTTGATGAGATTAAATATTATTACAATTTTCCATATACCAAAATACCAAAAATAATTTTAACAAAATGAGTCAGTAGGTTACTTCTTCACTTGAACACTGGTCAAGACACGCACTTCTTTAGTTTGTTTGGGTCTTTCTTGTCTTTCACGTTCCCCAATTTTCTCTATAGTGCCACTCTTTTTCCTTTTCTCATAGTCCTTTTTGTCACCTTAAAATACAGTAAAATCGGAACACATTATGTGAAGCCGTTCCATGAAATCCAGGTATTCTTTAATTACTGTATTGACGTCTCTTATTTTAGGAACAACGAATTTAAAACAATGCTGAAAAATCCTTACTACATTGTACTCCGTTTGAATGTGCCAGGTCTTCTCACAAGTTTTGATACACTTAATAAAATTTTGTAAGGTAAACAACACACGTTAATAACATTTTCCAATCGAGACAAAATTGTTATTTACGACAGACAAAATGTAAATTAAAAAAAAATTTAAATTATGAAATCTTAAAACTATCATGAGTTAATTAATGCACAATAAAAAGGAAGTTTATGCTATTTTTTATTCTTACCATCATTCCCCAATATTCTTTGGAAAACAAGTGCATTGCTTCCCATTGACCAGGACTTTTTACTCTTAGATGAGGATGGATTATTACTGGAACTGGTTGCTGTAGCCTCAAAGGCCTGGGGTGGGGGCTGCCCGGTTATGGCAGACTGAAGAACAGAAAATGCTTGATGGTAGGCATGAGCTATTTGGGGCACAGGCGCTGGAGGCATGTAGGGATTAGGGACATTGGCTGACATTACATTGTATCCATACTGGTTGGGGGTGTTGTACTGATACATTGGAGTACTGCCCCCATGGTACATGTTTGTCGAGGCTTGCTGCGAAGGGTATCCAGACTGGGGGAAGCTAGGTGGGGGGTACGCCGGGTTGTATGTGTTACTTGTGTTTGATGACACTGGACCTGTGTTCAGCTTGGATTGGTAGCTTCCATATGACTGCTGCTGCTGCCACTGTTGATCCCCAGAACTGCTATAAGGCTGGACCTGTTGTCGCGTGTCGGGCCACTGCCCAGACTTGTCTTCTGAAGGCTGAGGGTAGCTCCTGGATTTTTGTGAACGACCAGACTCATGGGTGGGGCTGTCTTTGTGGTAAGGGTCCTGTCTTTGCTCGTAATAGTCTCGTGATTTATACCTTTTACTTCTACTGTCCAAATACGGGCTTGGTGATCTGTGTTTTCTTGGAACATGTCCTTTACCATAGTCTGGGCTTCTGGAGTCTCTGTGCCAGTGTGGTGGACTTCTTGAATGAGGATTCGTAGGACTATGAGAAATGTGCTGTGACCTAACAAGTGCTTCCCTTCGAGGGCTGCGAGAAAGATGTAGTGCCGGACTGTGGGCTCTTCGATGAGAGGAGCATGACTCACGGCTAACTGACCGAGTGCGACGTTTTCCATGTTCAAAGTCTTTGGCTAAATGCAAAAACTGTTTGACAGAACTCATTAAATCATCCTTCCCGGGAAACTTTGTTGGGTTTCTACCTGGACTGGGTGATTTTGACACTGGGCTCAGTGAGTGAGACCTAGAGGATATTGAAATAGGACTTCTTGATGTTTGCTTTACTGGGTGTTGGTAATCTTTTTTCTGATAGGATCCCCTCAATCTTAAGGGTGAGCTATGTCGTTCTGGTGATGAGGACATATCAGAATAAGACTGAGATCTAGATTTTCTTTGGTAAAACTTCCTAGGTGGAGAATGTGCGATTCTGCTCTCGTGGGAATGATGGAGATGCTCGCTTGACCTTGAAGTAATATGACGATCACCCTGCCATGAGCTGTGAGACTGGTACGATGCCCTTGGAGGGTGCCAATCCCTGTGTTGAGAATCAGGCTTGGCTAAGGGCCTGCTGGCAGTCTTGCTGCTATCTCCATAGTCTCCATGCCATTTGTCGTATGTACTCTTCGGATGGCTACTGCTGCTGTACTTGCGTTCTGTGCTGCCATAATAATCAGATGGATAATGGGAGTGAGAAGGTCTAACAGACTCTGCCTCTTTATACCAATGGGGGTGTCTTCGAGGAGATGGAGAACGACTTCTGAAATATAAAGATACCAAATTTACTTTTTATTTCTCATTCTTCAAGCCAATTTTGATATATAAAATATTGCAATCTCCTTTTCCTTTCCAAACCAAACAACTGTTAAATCTAATTTTAATAGATAATAAATAAGACCGATAAAAAAGATTTTTCAAACCATACATTTCTGAAGTAAATATTTTACTGGAACGAAATTGTTTATTTATAAATGAAAGTTTATTATTCCAATAAATATAAGGATTAATAATAATAATAACCCCCTTTCCAGTCCATGACGGACTATGAGGCATGTGAAGTAGCGTTCACAAGTTTTATAAAATGCCTTACAGTTTAGGTTGCAAAAGAAATAATGGCTTAATTTTTTTTCTTCTAGAATAATTGTTGTACTTTTTGATCTTAGCAAAAAATAACTGACCTTCCAGATTCAAGTGGAAGATTATCTCGTCTTGAGGACTCTCTTGGTGGTAGAGGGCCTCGTGGTGAGCATTCTCTGGAGGATACCCTCCGGTGCTTGGATGTCTCCCTTGATGACGCCAGTTGGTCATGTAAATACGGCTTGGACACATAGTCTCTAGAGGAATACGGTTTTGTGTACGTTTGCCTGGGGCTGTAGTAAGAGTCATACTTGGAGTGGTGAGAGGAGCCCCACGGCTCTTCGCCCCAAGGCCTCTGGTGGGGCCTCTCATTGCCTTTCTCTGCTGCCCTTTCTGGCTGCTTGGACTGCCGCCAGTTGTATCTAGGGTAGACCACTTTCTCTGACTTTCCATCATCCTCACTGACGTCAATGACCTCCATAGAAACTTCGAGGCTCCCGTCTGTCATGATCAACTTTTCTGCTACTTCCCTGACATTTCTGGCCACTAGCCCCGGAGCGACAGGTGGCAATAAGGTGTCTGATTTCATAGAGGAGCCTCTAGCCCTCGTGTTGGCGGGACTCAATTCAGAGGGATTGGACTCATCGTTGGTCAAGTCTATGTTGGCAATGATTCTCCTTACCAGGTCCTCTCGTACAATGACAACATCGTCAACATCTGCATGTTTATTGTGATTCATCATGTCATCGTCACTGACATCCTCCAGATGTTCATCTTTATTTTCATCAACAGCTTCATTAGCAACCAGCTCCATTAGATCTTGCTGTACAGCCTCATCAGTTTTGCTTTCACAGACATCTCCAACGGCATCACTTTTTGTTATGTTTTCAATCTGCCCTGTAGATTCAGTCTGTTCAGGGACAGCTCTATCAGGTTCGTGGGTGACTTCTGAAGGACCTTCAATCTCCATTGGTGCAGCTATTTCTGACAACTCGTTGGCCGACAGTTCAGCATTTTGTAATGCATCGCTGACTTTATTTGTGTCTAAACTACCTTCGGCTAAATCAGGAGTATCATCTTCCTTGAGGCCTGGCTCTATTGCAGTTGCATTAGTGTTATTAGCATCTGGTTCTTCTAAGCTACTAGCAGTCGTAACTTCAGTTATGTCCTCAGCATCTTTTCCAATCTCTGTGTCTAGTCGGAGGGACCCAGCTTCCTGATCCATTCTCTCTTGATCAGGACTTTTCTGTAGATCACTCTCCTCTTGAACAATATCAGCCTTATCCAACTCCATAGCAACCTCTTGTAAATCATCAATCAAGTCTACCGAAGTGGCACCAATATCTGGGCTGATATGCAGTGAATCAGCAATAATATCATTACCAGAAGTCTCTCCACATGGTTTAGATGTATCTTTGTTTTCTTCATCTTTAATTATCACAATTCCTGATTCTTCAACTACATCTGGAAGAATGAATAGAGCTGTTGAAATTTTAATGAAAAGTTGGCACGTATTTGGAAGCAGTAAGGTGACACAAAATGGTTTGATAAGATTATTTAATTAGTTTTTTAATCGAAATTAAACAATGCAAAGTTTCAAGTTGTCCATATTTTTTTTTATAAATGAATTTAACATCTGTCAGTCTGGAGTTAACTCAAAGTGAGTCTTACTAGTTTCTGAAGTCAACATCATTCATTGTAATTCATTGTATAAAATATATATTTGTTATGAGTTGTCAGAAATTATTATGGATGTTGAGAAATGTTTTTTGGTAAAATAAAAGGAAAATGGCCATTGATGTGATTTTCCTAAATGATCCCAACTTGACATGAATTTTTTTATATTGATAGGGCAGCACCATTACTATTGCTCTTATAATATTATTATAGCAACTCTTTTATATTTCCTTTTGTTTCAAGACTTTAAAAGTAATTTTTTTCATCAAAAGCATGTGGGGTTGTTAGTATTATTGACACATTTGTGGAATTTTTTACATATAGTTAAGCTGTAACTAACCCTAAAGTCCTATAGGCCACCAAGGAACTTAAAGCTGCCCTGTGTGACAAACATGTTCAAAATGAGCAACATACCTGAAGACATGTTGGATTCTGGCTCTTCAAACAGGTCATGGCTTGATAATCTGATCTGACAACCATTGATAAGAACTAGGTCATAGCAGGAGAGTACCTCATCAACCATTTTTTTGTTAGAAAAACCTAAAGTGACAACCCTGAATAAATCAAAGAAAGAACACACATAAAAGCTTGTTTTTAAAATGGTCAAATAATTTTCCCTGGAGAAAATGTATGTTAGTAACAATCTTTATTCAAAAGTTTTATTTGTAGACAGGAAATAAAGAAATTTTAGCCATTGATTTAGATTAGCCTTTCTAAATTAAAACAAAAAATTCAGGTAGTGGAAATTTTTTACAAAGGCTACTATATTTGTTTCATTCAATGAAAAACACCTGGATAAATAAGAAAAGCTTGTTGTAACCATAGACTGAATATTATAAAAATATTTAGTTTAATACGATTATTATTCTGTACCAGCTACATAGTGCCACCATAATGGACATCAAATAAGACCAAATAGATAACTATAAACAACATATACGACAAAAGTGGTGAAATAAATTAATATAGTTATGTATAGTATGGTTATGGTCATCACAAAAGGCAAAAAACATTAGCTAAAATGTGAACTGAATTTAACGAACGTGTGATAAAAAATAAATCCAACTTGTCTCACCTGTCTATACCAGCACCAGGAGATGTGCTGACACTGAGAGCCTCGGGAAACAACAAGTGGATAAAATCTTTGCTGATTCCTTTAGGGACACCTTCAAGGTTCAGCTTTGCTCTTATTTTCCCATCACTTACAAGACCTAAGCTTTCAATTTGAATGTCTTGTTCATACATAAAAACAATGGTAGCTGGGGATATAATTGAATTTTTATAAAAAAAACAATTTTGATGTTTTAATAGGCAGAGAGTATATAAAATGAAAAATGTTTTTGTGAAATACTTTAAAACAGGGGTGCCATTTAATGCTGCCTACACCTTGATCTCATTCTTATATCAATATTCACATTACTTCATTATTATTAATTATCAAGCAGAATATATTTCACATGTTTAAAATGGGTTCATTTTTAGGGAATCCCTCTAGGGCTACTGTAGGGCTATTGTGTTGGTTTCTGAATATTCCCCATCAGCAAAGTGATACCTCATTTCACAGTGCCACTGATCGGACAAAAATTATATTATGTCACACAGTGTGCGACAGATCATGTGTATAAGAAGAATTCACCCAAAATAGAGACAAAGCGGTTCTCTGACTAGTCAGGAAACATTCCTGACTAACTATGTAAGAAAGCTCAACAATTCTTTGCATGCTCTTGATGAGAGAACACATGTTACTGACACTGCACAGATCCCAATATACATCTCTGATGTTGATGACAGTTTTGAGTTTTGAAGAGGTGGAAAAGCAGCTCACAGTGATTCAAGTGTTGCCACTGCTCAGGATAACTCCGCCGTAGCCGGTTCCAAGCCCGGGTGAGAGAGGAGGAGGGTTGTGCGAAGGGCTAGCATCCCTTCCCGTAAAAAAAGCCTTGCTACAAAAACGTGAACAAAGAAAAAATACGAAACTCGGAACTTGGAGATGATGGGTCTCTTAACAGAGAACTAATGAAGCTAGGTGGCCAAAGCCAACTGGAAACCACCCGGCAGACAGCCATCCTCTCCACTAGGACCACCACCAGCCTAGGAACATGGAACGTAAGGACCATGTTCGAAGCTGGAAAAGATTGGCGCAGGACCGGGATGCCTGGAGAACCTTTGTTTGTGGCCTATGCCCCAGATGGGACGAAGGGGGATGATGATGACTGCTCAGGATATCTTCCGCAAACAGCGTAGTACATTGTAATGCCATTGTGAGTAACTTCTTATGTTTATGACTTTTTCAGGAATAACAACAGATGCAGTGACATAAAGCTTTGAGAGGGGGGGGGGAATATGAGGATATGGATTGATGGCACGGTTCAAAGAAAACTATAAAAGGAAGTAGTGGAAGAGAAGATTGCTCTAAACTATTATTTAACTGCAAGTGAGGGTCTCACTTGCTTGTTCATTTAAGCCAAATGTTACTCAGCTGTGTATGAGTAAGTGTTGACAGGTCTCTGACAAGGAGTAGGAGGAGTATTAAAAGACTATATTCTTGAGAGCGCTTATGTATTCAATATTTGTAAATAATGATTGAGTAAATTAATACATTTCATTATTTTAAAATATTTAAATCCCTATTTGTGTATATTACCTACAAGAGAAACCCATTTGTTTTGAGGTAAAGACCCCTGCTTTAATTTAAGCCATCAACTATACAATAAATAAAACTATTACATTGATTTTTTTTTAAAGTTTTGATCTCTTGTTTTATTTTATTTCTTTTATTTTCCTCAAACAACAAACTTGAATATGAGACACCCAGATATAAAAATAGATAAGTTTGCATATTGTCTTAGAGGCACACAAAAAATTCTTTTTTATCAAGTTATAATTAATTTCTTTACAACAAATGATTCTTGTAAGGACCCAAAAAAATATTTAACTTTTGAGTACCTTTCCACACAATAGGCTGTTTACTTTCCCCGTGTGTATAAACAAAGGACATGCACATGTATCTGTTGCCTAATTCAATTCTTTTGAGCTGTCTAATGAGGGATGCAATGCCATCATGTTTTGAATGTGCAGCTTTGAAGATCCTGAAATATAAAACAAAGTGTACAATATTAAAAAAATCTTTGTGTATGGTATCAAACAACAATTATAAAATAAAGAAATATCTTTTCTGTGTGCATAAAAATTAAGCTTTCTAATATCAAATGTTAATTTACTACACTGGGTAAAACATAAAACAAACTGACTATTTTTTTTAATGGATAAATCTAATAAGAATTAACATTCTCTTCATGGCTTAATTCACACATTATCTTGTGGACAAGTTAAAGTGGATCTGTAACAAATGTTGTCAAGTCCTCCTCACATAGGTTCTATTTCACCCTATTTCACATATAGCCATGTTGTTCATATTTTGAAATAGCTTCTTACCCTTGACAGTGCATATCAAAGTGAAGGCTGAACTTTTCAGAACCTCTCAGGACGACATCTCTGAAATCTGAACTATCCATATCTGATAAAGTGACTGGCCCCAAGCTGAACAAGTAGCCGTTGCCTGTTTTTTTAAAAAAAATAGTTAAGTGTGTTTAAAAAATTACACAAAAATATTTTATGCTCAATTATTTAATTATTTTTTAAAAATTCAAATCATTTAATATTTGCAACACAAAATAGTACCCATGATTAAATGTTTTTTGTTTTTATTTTGTGTCCTATAACCTCGTGGTCGTAGGGGGTTCTAATGTTTCCATTAGAACTTTCTCGGGGCTCGGTAGACCTTGGCGGCGCCCATCTCCTGGAGAGCGGAGGACTTTTTAGCGATAGTCATTCATCAACATTTTTATTGTGGCCTTCACGTGGGCTAGCTCCCACGCCCCTCAGCTTGCGAGACAAGTGCACTATTTACTTTGCTATCCAGTAAATGTTAATTACTTGCAAATCTCATTTTTATAAATAAAATGTTATATATTATCTTTCGAGTAACTATATGAACTTACTTTTATTGGTTGGCACCACCGAAGTAATTTCATTGAATATTTTCTCAGGTATACTGGAAGGAAGAAGATGTTTAAATCTAGTCATCAACTGTGAGGTTTTTAACTCATCTCCTGTCTCTGTTTCCATCTTTATTGACTTTGAAACCTGTTGTTTAGGATTGATATTGCACTGCACAATTTTTCCCTTGAGAAGCCTTGGTTCTGTCTGAACATAAGAATTTACTAGCTCGTATCTCCTCCTTGGCTCAGCATACTCATTCCCACCATACAGTTTATCTCTACTGTCCAGGCGCTCATTCTTCACCTTCTGGGTGGAAATTCTTGTTGCTTGGGGGACACTTCTCCCTTTAGTAGTCTCACCGCTAGTTGAGTTGGAATTGCCTTTCTCTTTTTTTAAACTCGCGCAAGGACCTGTAGAAAAATCTGGCTCCTCTGAAGCAGGGGCAAGCTTATCATCCCCCTTGTCAAGATTTGAATCCGTTTTCGGTTCGGCTTCCTTCCCATGATCTCCTGCTTTTAATAAGAATCCTTCTATTAAATCATTGGATTCATTAGATGATTTAAGCTTCTTGCTTGAGCCTCCCTCAGCATCTCTGTCCTCACTTGCTGGCCGTTTATTTGATGTGCTTCTGTCTGAAGATGTCATTACTTGGTCAACACGTTCATCAGTTCGCACATTTACTTTTGAAGCATGTGGAGATACTTTTGCGCCACCGGCTGTTTTCTCCATGCCAAGACCAACTGATTTCCTTCTCTTTCTAGAAAGTTCTAGGTCATCATCACTAATTTCCTCCAATGATAAGTTAGTTCCTCCATGATCTGAAAAACTAGTATCAGAAATGTCATCATTATCTTTGTCCTCTGCAGTGACTTTTGCATCATCATTTTCTGTTGCAAAGAAAACTTCTTCTAAAGATTCTGCTTCCTTAAAAGGCACTCTGGTCATTGTGCTTGTAAATTTGGATGCACAGAATTTAGAGGTTTTTGAATTAGATGCAAAGGAAACTCCTGTAATTTCAACATCAGTAGAAATGTCGTTTATAACTTCCTCTTGTTCAGCTTGACCAATAGAACCTTCAGAGATCTCTTCAAACTTACAGTTTTCGATTTCTGACTGTTTCAATTTAATAGGAGTGCTCTGAAGTTTAGTACTGGAATCTTTTCCTTCTTTCTCATGTTCATTTGACTGTTTGATGTCACTTGAAATGAGAGCTGTGGCTACTTCAACATTTTCCTCCTTATCCTCATTAGTGCTTTCCATAACATCAAGCAATTGCTGCTCCTCTTCAGCTTCTTCATCAATGTATTGTATATCCTCCTCTTCTCCTTTGTCCTCGAAAAAATCCTCGTCCTCTGTAATTTGTTCACAAACTTGATCTTGTGTGGTTGCCACTGGGATAGTGAGTACCTCAGGGACTGTGTCCATCTGTGCCAAACCATCATCCATTACTTTTCCGTCAACTTTCATGTGGTCTTCATCGAAAACTTCAGCTTCTTTAGAGCATTCTGGGTCACTTTCATCAATTTCAATACAGCAATCAGCCGAGCCTTTCAGTGTTAAATTCTTTTCGTCATTATCACCAGCACTTGTACTTTGACCTGTTTGACTGTCAACTAATTGTTCTGTCATGGATGCCGACTCAACTTCTAGTGTGATAATATTTGAATTGTCTGATTTATCAAAAGTTTGTGTTTCAGTAGATTCATTTGAGCTTTTTTCTAAATCTGATGCAAAAGAAGTATCTGCATCCTCTGTTTCTGTTTTGTTTTCATCACATATTTCTGTGTCCTCCAAAGATTCAGTGGCAGTTCTCACATTTTTTTTACCGAGTCCTCCTCGCCTGCCTCTTGCACCTTTACGCTTAGGCATTTTTCGCTTTGATTGGGAAATTTCTAACCAACTTGGCTAATTGTGGTCTGTGGCTTACCTATTCTGAGAACGTAAAAATTAAATTTATTAATGATCAAATTATTTCCATTTGCACAAAAAATAATATAAATATAATGCAGACACTCTGAGATGCTATTAAACTTTTTATGAATACTATTTTCTATTCCACAAAAAAAAATACCAGTGGCCTTGATGCTTCAAAAGACAGCAGTTAGCAAGCCATTCGCTTGTTTAATTCATGTTAACTGTTGCTTCGTGCAAGCCAACTATTATTTGAAATATCAGTTCGTGCTGTCATTTTGAAAGAGACCACACTATTAGTAACATATCAAAATTTAGTCTGTATGTGATCACTAATCCTCACATGTTGCTCAGCGGAAATCAAGTCAAACAGTTTCTTTCAAATTTTTATCAACAGGCAAAACATACCTTGCATGTTGTGAGTTAGTGTTAGAATTGTATTAATATTCCAACTGAACTGACATAACTTTCAGAAAAGTAATTTCAGTAGGCATTAAGTGTGAATGAAAAAATGGCATCAAATTGCTTTTTTAAAATTATCAATGTTTCTTGGTCTTAAGTTGCTAAATGTTAAAAGAATAGAATTCATTTTTTCTAAATTACTTTTTTGTTTTAATTGTTAACAATGTGACATGCATAAAAAATAATTGACATAGGTACTGTTGATTTCTTATGAAATCTGATTAAATTGAATTATAAATAAAAACTATTAATCTAGAGTTTTCTAAAGAAAAGACAAAGGCCTTAAAGCCAACAATGATAAAACGTATTACTATTTTACAAAATTACAAATAATTCATAGAAAAAAGTTAAATGCACTTGACTTAATAAATCCAATTGTCAAAACCTGTGACTTAAATCCAGGTGTGTCTTAATTTAAATGTGCCAAAATACGGATGAGGAAAGAAGTCAGTCCTAAACATGCAATTGATATCAAGCTTTCTATCGTTCCGCTGACTTCAAATTAATCTGATGTTTCTTAAGATTTACAGTCCTTTACCTTAGTTTTAACAAATATATATTGCTTTTGGTCTGAGCCTGGAAAAAATTATTAAAATCTACACACACATTTTGATTGCAAGACAAATAACAAACATTAATACATTTTCAATTGAAATACAAGAAAAATACAGTGCCAAAAAATGTGTTAAATGAAGTGAAACTGTTAAGAACATTGTATTTTGAGAAATAAGCATTTATTACATTTGAGTTCTAAATTTTTTTATTGTTTGTGCTTTTTTTAAATTATGGAACATTTATTAATAAAATTGTTGTCTCCATTGACTCATTTTCTAAAGTGGCCATCTTGACTTGGACATTGAATCAACCTTAAGAATAGGCATTGCTTTATTTGAAAAAAAAAGATATTATATAAGAAATTTGGCTTTAAATATTCAGTCAAAATATTAAATCTATGCCTTTCATATCAATTCTGTGTAAGCGACATATTTTGAGATAAGAAATCTTTCAATTTTTATCCTCTTGAGATGGAGAATTTTCTGACCAACTGTGCAAAAAGATTCCCTCTTTACAAGCTCTTAAATTACTTTGCAAATCAAACATTTATTATAAAATAAACAAATTAATTAAGACCAATAAAACTAAAGAATATTATTGTAGGGAATTGAATGAATTTATAATTTAAATGATCTTTATGAATGAAACCAAAACCTTTACATATATACAAGTGAAAAATCCTACTTTGCATATTTTTTGCATGCCATTTTTTTGTTAAACTTAAAACAAATCTGTCTCTCTTGCACAATATTGGTGAAACTTCTTATTTAAGAAGCCTAAATATGTCCTAATGTACCCTATCTTATCTGTTACAGACGCTCCTTTTATGCAGAAGATTATTGCGTCCATTGTGAAAACTTTAAAAAATATTCAATTAGGGAAGAATTGAAGCATATATTCTTTTTATATGGCAGAGTCACACAAAACAAAATGTCTATAAAAGACAGTACATTGTAAGCAGCTGAGGCACTGATGGAAGTACAGTCGAAACCGGTTAAATCAACGGCGTTGGGGTATGAAAAATGGCATCGAGATAACCAATGATCGAGTTAAAACGAAAACCAATATGGCGGCAAAATATTAACATGCGCTTGAAATTTCTTTATATACGTGTTGTGCGTTAATTAGTGATGGGACGATTAATTAGAATCGTATCGGAATATAAGAAATATCAATATAATGTTAAAGTATGTGATATATTATATTATGCGAAATGGAACGTCCTTGCGAGTATGATTTATGTAAATGAATTAGTGACTCGGCTCTGACTGAGGCTCTCCCCCTCTAGTTCTAGTTCATTTGCTCGTTCGTCCTTGAACTTTATTATTTCATGCTATTTACTACTAATACTAATGATGTAATTATAATTAAAGTCATAATCTTAGTGTAAGTTTATTACTAATAAATACCAAGGCATTTATTTGTATAAGGACCAAGGAAAACAATCAATATTCAAATAAATATATTTTAAATATATTTGTAGGTACTTCGATAGTCGTTCGCGCATCGTTCTACGCATGTCGAAAAAAGTCGCAAATATTGTTTCAATTTGTTAATAATTGACTACCATTACACTAGGACTAGTGTTTACCGTAGTTACAACTATCGAATGACCGCTTACATTCATCTTTAAAAATGTTTAGGCTTATTTATTTAAGTTTTAAGTCTTCGGAATTTAAATAATTTATTCAGCTGCAACTTCAATAAGCCCGTAATAGCTTTTTACCCCGGAGTTCGTTTTTGCCGTGTTAGCGACGGTGACTTCAAATCGCTTTCTCCCTATTCCGGTATCTAAATAATATACACGTCATCACTTTTAGTCTACTTCGTCTACGGCTAAGGAATGCTTTTTTTTTAAATTTTAATTTGCTTAGTTGTCGAGGCACTGTATGGTCAAAGGTCACAGCTATTACTACAGCGCTCTAAGTGAATTCAAAGGGACGGGGGGGGCGGGACAAGTTACGGAGTTTTCTAGCTAGGGATAATGAGGGTGGGGGGGGAGGCTAGAAAGGTCTTTGATGTTTATATAAAAGGAAGCCTCTTGCTTTGACATACCAATACAAGACCGCGAGAAGAGACACCTTCCCTCCCCTCCCCCACTGTTATACATCTACAGTGGGTTGGGGGGAAGGAACATTTTTCTTTTTAAATTGAGTCAGAGCATGCCTTGGTAAATGGCCAGTGTAGCTAAACCCTGGGGGGGGTCGTCGTGTGCGCGGCGAAATTCAATAATTCTGGCAAGTTGACGAGTGAAAAATAATATGGTATTTAAATAAATTCCATCTTATTATGACTGTTTACTCCGTTTTATAAGGACTTAGTCGGTATATTAGCTTATTACCCGGAGTTAATTTTATGTTGTGTTATACCAGAGCCAACACGCGAGCGAACGTGACATCAAAATCAAAGCGTTTTCTTAATAATAATAATATTCTGGTCTATAAATATACACTGTGGAGTTCGCTAGTGACTGATTTTTTTTTAAAAAATGTATTCGCTTAGTTACCAAAGCATAATACCAGAAGTAACAGTCACCCCGCTCCGAATGGGTACCTAACACTACATGTAGTTAGGCGGCTGGGTAATGCGTGGAGCCCACAAAGCCGTGGCCTGTGAATGCTGCATCACTTGCCAACAGATCATCTGTCATGGTCTGTGGACGCAACTATCTTCTGCATAGAAGGAGCGTCTGTATAGATAAGATAAGATAACAGCGCTGAGCAAGCGGGCTGTGACGTCACCAGCAGACCCTGGTGAGGCAGAAAATTGGTCCCTTCCCTTGGTTATAAAAAAATCATAGCTAACATTTTCAAAAGCTGGCGATTGGTCATGGGGATCGAGCTAACCAAGTTAAGTTGCAAATTTGGCCCTCTTTTGTGCTCGAGGTACTAGGTTTCGGCGACTTACAAAAATCGAATTAGCCGATGAAAAAATGCTAAGACAAAGAGAGAATTTGGCGGTTCCAATAAAAAACGTCGAGTTAGGGGGGTGGTCGAGCTAACCGAGCTCGAGGTAAGTGGGTTCGACTGTAATTGTATTGGAAGCCACCACAAAAATGGTGAGATAAGAAAAAAATGTGAGAAGGAATCTGATTAGCTGGTGCAAAGACAGGCCAGCCAACATTAAGGCTTAATAGTTTTGGACAGATACCTCGGGGTCCTCCGCCTTCTGTTAAAAAGTTAAAAGTATGATTTTTTCACATTCACATACTTTTTAACTTTAACTTGTAATTACTATACTAATAGACTATACTATTACCAACTATATAAGTATAAGTGCTCAGTAATAATATTGCCAATATATATTATATATACTTGTAATTAGAAAAATTATAACTATTAAACGAGTGTAGTTGAGTATGATCATTGGTTATTTAAGTTATTAAATGGGATACTAAGAGTTTATACTCAGACTGAACATTTGGTCACTCAAACTGGTCACACTCACTCTCATACAAGAGAGAGTTGAATATCAGAGTATACTAATAATACTATTCTATAAATACATACTAATGACTACGAATGTCATTTGACTAATTATGAACGCAAGTTTAAGACAAAACCAAAAGGAATCATTTAAATTACAGCGATTAATTGATTCATATTATATGTAATGTAAGATTCTGAACTGCATCAACAAATAAATGAACTGTGTTGTTCAACTGGAGGCAGCTTCCTGATTAAACAAATACGGTATACCGTTGAACTAAATACCGAACAAACCACCAATAATACTTCAATCATGAAAGATTGCACGCTGTTTATGTCTTCTGTTTCGTTTTGTAAGGATAATTTAAACTTACACATTTACATTATAATTTGATGTCCCCAAAATAAATACCGAAGCAATAAAACTGTAGAATTTTATCACAAATTAGCTTTATATTTTGCTCGTTCTATTTCTCTGTCTTTCCATTTATGAAATTTATCATTCTCTTTTTTTTGTCTTTTTTCTTCACTTTCACATCCTTTATATTTATGCTTTGACTATTGAGCATTTGGCATGAATAGAAATGTGCATCAATCAATAAATGTATTAAAATTTGTAATTATAAATAGTCAGTTAACAGTCTATTCCCTACAAGAAAATTGTCCACTTGAAAACTATGTACACATATTTAATATTGTTCACTCTAGTCTAGTCTAGTCTAGTCTATAGACCGTAATTCAGTTGTTATAATTGTTAGTTATTAATTATTTTATTTATTAAATATTTAAACAACTGCTTTCAAACAGAAAATTATTCAGGAAAATCTACACACTATCAACATTTAAAACTCGAATAAACATGCAAGACTATACAGATACACAAAGTATGATAAGCGTAGACGCAATAATCTTCCATATCGATTATCGAATGAGCGTATGTAATATATAAGATACAAAATATATAAAGGTTAACCGACAAAACGGCCCCGGACATAACGGCCTCAACAAATGGACCCCGACATACGGCCCCGGTCAAAACGTCCCTTGTCTAAATGGCCCCGGTCAAATCGGCCCCTGTTAAATCCGTGTGACACCTGATCCTTTATTCCCTTTTTATATATATTTTGCTATATCTTTGTTTGCAATATATATATATTTTTAAAAAATAAATTTTGCTATAACTTCGAGTAATCCAAGAAAATTGCACTGTGAGGAGAGCCAAAATTGTCCTATCTCCCCTGAAAGGTAAACCACGCACTGCCATAGTAATTTGTAACTATGACTGCCGCAGCTCGTCCAATAATATTTTTTCAATACTTTTTCTTTTTTCTTATCTATACAGACGCTCCTTCTATGCAGAAGATAGTTGCGTCCACAGACCATGACAGATGATCTGTTGGCAAGTGATGCAGCGTTCACAGGCCACGGCTTTTTGGGTTCCACGCATTACCCAGCCGCCTAACTACGTGTAGTGTTAGGTACCCATTCGGAGCGGGGTGACTCAGGGACGCCCTAGGCACCGGGAACAAACCCTTGCCTTCACACGGATTCGAACCCGTGACCATCGGTACGACAGTCCAGTGCGCTGCCACTCGACCACCGCGTCCCGTATATGATTTATCTGTTCTGAAAGGCCTGTTTTGCAGTCAATTATTAAGCCACGTTTGGTTAATAGATATATTACCAAAGCTGCGCTATGGTCTACATACAGAGTTTTCATGACTTTGAAGTAAATAGGTGTTGCGCTAATCACAAAATATTAAAATGTGTATGAAAATTGCTCACTCGAACAATTTTTTAGAGGCCCCCAAGAGAGTAGGGGCCCTAAGCTATAGCTTCTTTAGCTTATAGGTAAATCCAGCACTGGTTAAAAAAGAATACGTATGTGGAACCAAATTGATTTTTACAAGCTTAAAAAAATTAGTTTAAGAAATTTAAAAAAAAATAAAACCCACTCAAACAACTATAAGTAGAATTTTTTGTTTGCAAAGAAGTGGACACTGAGATCACATTCGCCAGTTAAAAAATTACGAAATTGTATAAAGACTAAGAATACAAATGTATTTTATTTTCTGACAATAAATTGTAAATAGTGCCAATACATTAGGCTGAAAGTTTGGGAAGTTTGGGAAGTGCAATGACATTTCATCTATATCTCTTGACTCTAGTAATTATTATTTCTCTAGTTTTCTAACGTGGAACGCTTTCATGACGTCACGCGACTTTGGCCGACTTTTCACCCCCCTTACCCCTCGTCACACATGATCACAAAAAGTGACAATATGACGCCACAAAGCTTTGCCCACCCCCACCCACATACAAGACGTATTTTCTATTTGAAAATGAGCATTTTTTAAATAATTGTTTTTTCATTTAATTATGTATTTAGTGTAAGGCTGCACACTACTATCGTAAAACGCGTGAAGCCATGCACAATTTCATTAAATTGATTGTAAGCATTCAAACGTTTAAGTGGAAATTTAATTTAAAGTTGCGCGTTTTGATGGGACGTCACAGTTCTCAACCCCCACCCCATCGTCACACATTGTCAAAAATGTGTGATTCCCCGTAGGTGCGTGACGTCATTTATCGACGGCCCTTTACAAAAACATGGAGTGGCATGCGCGCTTGGCTGGCGTACCAATCGTCATGGGTTCTAATCCATGTGAAGGCAAGGATTTGTTCCCGGGGCCTAGGGCGTCCCTGTCAACCCAGCTCTAAATGGGTACCTAACACTAGTTAGGGAAATAAAGGCAGTTGGGTAATGCGTGGAACCCTCATAGCCGTGGCCTGTGAACGCTGCATCACTTGCCAACAGACCGGCATGGTCTGTGGACGCAATTATCTTCTGTATAGAAGGAGCGTCTGTATAGATAAGACAATCAGGTTGAAAAGAGTTACTACATTGTTTTGTTGCGTTTTTTTTCCAGTCTTAACCATACCCTGGACCCTATTTAATATTAAATTAACAACAAACAAAAACATTCAATGATTAGGAAATTTTTCCGCTTTAAAAATATGCCCTTTTTCTTTAAAGAACCCTTATTTATCTCATTTTCGTTTGCAAAAATTTTAATTGTGAGGTTTTCTTGTAGATAAGACTTTTGTTTTAGTTCGGTCATTGCATTTATTTGTCAAAGTTGTGGTAAAATAGCAAAACGTTAATTTTAATAATGAAAAAACAAATAAAATAGATTTAATTGATATATCCACTCTCGTATCATAGTTAGTTAAAAATATGTATTAATAAAAAACATATATTGTTTATTTTATAATATTTCTGTCAATACAGCTGAAACTTAATTTAGAAAGCTAAGTGAAATCGTCTGAAAACTTTAATAAAGCTGTGTACTTAATAGCAAGCCATTGTATTGTAAATCCATGTTTTGCGACTCTTCCGTTCTAATGGCGGCTGAACCCGTTTTCTAACAAGCTTAACGTTAATAAAACCGTTTGGGATCACTGATTACACTAAATTGTCATTTAGTCAGTCAGTTATATTCAGAATCATTGTATTGTGTGAGTAAATATATTTTTGATGTTCGTACATAACATATACTGTCATATACCCTACTTCACAAGTCAAGTAAACATTCTTATTAGTACATGATGTCGAGGATGTAGATTTGTAGAAAGAATGAATAATGTAGGCCAATGTCCAATTATGAGGAACGTGAATGATGTATGTGCTTCAGTTTTAATTTTGCAGCAGCATTGTCTACAGCATCTACTCAAGCTTTAAGTTTCAAATGATAAATGGCATTGGGCAGTTGCCCAGGCCATCGGTAATCCCTTATTGTCTTATTTATTACTTATTTCACCGCATTTTTTTTATATTTCAAGTCCAAGTCATCAAAAAAAACATTTTTTCAAACTTACTAAACTTACTTCGGTAAGCCCTTACTTCATTAATTATTATTATGAAATCTATTTTAAAATTAAAACATTATTTTTTTGTTGAAATAAAATTACGATTTGTACGAAATAAAAATTTGTATATTTCACTATCTTCTGTGACAAACGGCGCCATTGTTGTTGTTTGTTGGAAGTCTGCCTATAAAAAACCTTTTTCTAAAATTAAAAACCAATTTAAACTCAACAAAACACACGAAAAACTAATTGTAAAGCATTAAATACTTTTTTATTTCTGATTTAAGTTTTTAAATTAGTAAAAGTAAGTTATTTTATTTATTTTGTTCTAAAAATTTAAAATGCGCTGAAATAAGGGATTACCCAGGCCGTCATTCATTCAAATTCAAAGCTTAAAATTACTAAAGAGGCCTAGGCCTAAACTCAGACTCCTAGTCTAGGCCTATTAGTAGTCTTATTTGATTAGAGTTAGAGTCATGTCATGAGTAATACTAGTAATAGTCTATACTCTTATTCTTATTATAATACTTATATTGGGTAAATGTATGCTTTATGCCTATGGGTCCCTAGTATTCATGTTTGGTTACCATCTTTTTTGCCCTGACCTAAACTAAAAAGATGGTAATCGGAACCGGTTAAAAAAAATAGTGCCAGAGCTGTTGGATCAGAAAGGGAGGAAGTGGAAGTGTATTTTTTCACTACCGTACATTCCCAAATAAATAGTTACTAATAAAACATAAATTTTAAAGCAATTTTTAGAATTAGAAGCTATTGAAATGTTAAAAATCTTTTTAATACGCAATTAATAATTAATACAGACAAATTGAAGTTACAGTTAACCGGTCCAGATGAAACAGGACCGGTTAATCGTTAATTGATTTAATATGATTTATATGCATTACAATGAAAGTAGCAACCATTACAAAAAATAATAATTTAACATTAATGTGGAATAGAATATACGCTCCATTTATGGACTTCAGGTCCCTATTGCATCATTTAAGCAGTGTAGCAGTCTTTTTATTTTGCATTGTTTAGGTCTATTTTATATAATTACAGTATTTTCACGCATATTCCCCGCGGGTTATACCAGATTTTACAAACCCCGCAGCCCCCTGCGCGGTATCTCCGTGGGCGGGGTATCTGAATTTTTTTTTACTGAATAATGCATCAATGGCACTATTACTATTACTTGCAAAACATGAATATAAAATTGGATTCTGTATAACTTCTGGTATTATACGTGTCTCCCCGTTTAACCTCGGAATCGAATAGTCCAGTTTAAACAGGTTTGGAACCAATTCTCATTCATGTCGTAAATCGAATGCCTTGTATAACGACTGCACGTGTCTGATGGTACGGTGTACCGAAAAAATAGTGCACACTTGTTTACGTTTAGCTAATCGAATAAAACATCAAAATTATAATTTTATAATTATTTATAATATTTTTATTAAAATAAACAATACCTTTTTAAGTAATAAGAGATATTTTTGTGTGCATGGTATTGATAGAGTTGTGAAAAGATAGTTTGTAAGTACATCTCCTAGAGTGGTTCAGCGGGATATGACAATGCAGGGTATAAGCGTGTGCGGGTTATACCACAAATTTTTTACGAGATCTAAAAATTCTGCGGGGTATATGCGTGTGTGGGAAATATGCGTGAAAATACGGTATTTTATATGCCCAATAAAATACATAAAAAATTAATTAATTTATAAAGTTAAAAGTTTTTAATTCTACATATTTATTGCTAAAAGTTTCATGAAACATAAGTTTGATGAAGAAATATTAATTGATTGCAATGAATTGGGTTATGAAATTTTTAAAAGAATGGCTGAAAACTTATTTATTGTCGCTCGGGTATTGGCTGTGGTATTCTGCCGTAACACAACAAAAAAATTAACTCTGGGTAATAAGCTAATACCAACTAATTGAAGTAACGGTTAACCGGTCCTCACTTGAATGCTCTTGATTTCTTTTGTGTGATTTTAACGTTCAAAGTAGTATGGATGTATTTGGAACAATTTGAGTATTGTAAACTAGACTTGGATTTTCTTTTTTAAAAACAGTGAGCATCTAAAAATGCCAAGAGGAAAACAGACTGGAAGAACAAAGAAAAGGGGTAAGAAAGCTGCAAAACCAGCTGATGAAAATGGTGATAATATTGATACTGATGTCACAGAGCTTGCAGATGAAACTCAGACATCAGAACAACTAGATGATAGTCAATTATCTGATCGAGCTGATGATGATAAAAAATTGGATAATGTAGATGAAATAAATAATCCAGAGCAGTTGGACAAAGAAATAAAAAAGCAAGATGAAAAAGATGATGTACAAGCTGAAGGAAATGTAACCCCTATAATTGATAATGACACTTCGCAAATTGAAGAAAAAATGGAGTTAGATTTTCAAAACATTGATGACTCAAATAAACAATCTGACTTAATTAATGAAGAAAGTTGTGGTGATGATCCAGTTGAAAAAAATAGTGATCACATTCACACTGAAGATGAAGAGCATAGTCAAGATGGTATGGAACAGCATAGTCATCCAGGGGAGGAGGAAGTTCATCCTGAGATATCAGAAGAGATGCAGCAAAAGAAAGAAACAGAAATGAAGAAGAAAGAAGATATTGAAGAGCAAGTTACTCCCTACAAGCCTCACATTTTTCCAGCTGTGAGTTGTGCAGAAATAGTTGGTAAGTAGTTACATAATCATTGTTGCTTACTGATTAACTGGGGATGACTTTTGTTGTCCTAGCTATTATTTTTCTTGGTATTAATTTTATTTTAATAAATTTATAATATGAAATAAATATTCCATTACAAAATCATATTTACCGCCAGTGTACCTGACAATCCCAGGGTAGCATTTGAAAATGAAAACTTCAAAATTTTGGAAGGTGTATACTGTCTTTAACATTTTAAACTTAAAATATCTATTACAAAAAAGCATAATAATAAATTGGACATTTATTATAGATCTTTTTCCAGGAGAAATCCCATTCACATTCATGCATATATTTAAAGCCAAATAAGAGAAAATTAATGTGCAACTTTCTAACAACTAGGAAAAATCTAAGTTAATTTATTAACCACGAGCTTTCAATTTCCATAAACTTTTGACTGTTCTCTTTAATAATTAGGTAGGATATGTATGAAATTTTATTTATAAAGGTTATTTAAGAGAAAAAAAATCCATTAAGGGCCCATGGCCCCTAATGCAATAGTTAGTAAATTATTATATTATAATTTATTGAAAATATAATTTATGATATATATATTTATATATGGCAGTAAAGTACAATGTAGTGCGGCATGGTCCTGTGTAATATGAGAGAAAGCAGAAGTGGTCTAATGTACCAATGAGCTGTTTGTTAAAAATTATGTTTGTACTGGTCATTTTCGTTGAATCTTCTAAGTGAAATTAAATTTTTGGCTATGGTCCTGTGTTTATTATTAATATTATTACACATATTGTATAATCAAAAGCCATCCACCCGGCTACATATATTTCACTTAAAATTAATTATTTTTTTATATATTTCCACAGAAAAATGGGAATGGCATATTCGCATATTTCCGATAGACCATGCTGACATCAGAACTTGTGTATTGGATTCAGTTTCTAAAATTGCCCAAGAAACGTGGTTCTACATTGATAAAAATAATTTTGGAATGGGGTAAGCATTTGTAGATAATATATATTTATAACCCTACTAACTGTGAGGACTTCCCATCTGCAGAAAATATGCATTGTGTTAAGTAGAGAATCCCAAGAAGTGATGCCACATCGCAAATTGATCACATCCTTAAGATCTAGTAATGTTTTAATATCCCCACATCCTTATATATATATATAACATATATGTATTTGGCTTGTTCCACTGAGGTTAAATAAAATAGCTTCCTTTTTAAAATGATGCAAACTTCTTTGACTATCTCTGCTTTTTTAAAATGTTAGCAGTGTTGTGTGTGAGTTCTGAACGGCAACTTTAAAAAATTTTTATATTTTTTTTAATGCAAGAATATCAATCAATTGAAACATAAATAGGGATTTTAATTAAGTTTGATAGCTATAGAAGTTAAATATGGATGAGGCTGCGGTGGATTCATTTTCTGACTGTAAAGTTGATTGTAAGATACAAGGAAGGTGTTGGTGGGAATGATATCTGGATTTTCGTTAAATATTAATCACAACATATCTGTGATTATGGAGCTGTAAGAACACACTGAGGCAATGCTGTGATCTGTGTTCAATAGAAGCTCAAAAGACCTTTCCTAGAACTTTTAATTAATTGAGATTTTTATAAAGTGCATTAGTGTTATTTTTGAGAATCACTTTATTCATAGATATTTGGAATTTTTGTAATGGAATGTGATTATTATATTTGTATTTATTTACTCAATACACTCTATGGTTCAGCAATAGAGCGAAGCAGAGTCAGGCAGTCAGTCAGTGTTGAGAGTACGTAATTATATATTTTGCCAAATATTAGGTGAATGAAAAATATTTTAAGATCTGTTCCATTCAGGGAGAACAGTTAGTTACTTTGGGCCTTTATTTTGTTTTATCCTAGGGCATATGACTTGTGTATGAGAAGCTCTAATGATGCAGCCATGGTGATTTTAAAAACGCTGCAAGTACCAATGACATACAGATATGTTACCATCAAAGTTACACGACGAGGCAGAAAAAAGGAGAGCATTGAAAAAATAAAAACTGACAATACATCTACTGAAAATGACGCTGAGACGCCTTCAAATCAAGTTGATGTCAATGAACTGATAGAACAGTTGCCCTTCTCCGAAATTGAAGAGACTGGTATGGAGAAATATTAATTTATTTGGTATATTTCTATTTAGTGATTAAGTGGGAATTTGAGAAAAGGCCATTAAAGTTGGGCTAATCACAACAGTAAGAATTTAAACCAGTAGCTGTTGGAGTTAGTAGCACTACTTGTGTACTTAGGGTTGGGCTATGCCTCATCGTTTGTGTTCTTCAATGGGGTTAGACTCCCTATAAGTAATTAATTTTTCCACATTTCTCTATTTAAACTGCTGATTAAAAAATTGTGATTAATATTATTTGAAGTTGGTGAAATCTTGAAAACAAAATTATTATTTTTTATGCTGGTATACTCAGCCATTAAAACCACTACTTCAATATTTTAATTAAACATTTTTTGCATCTGCAGCTACTCTATTGCTGGATTTTGTGCACACCCCAACGTTTGACAAAGTCAAAGGTAGGTTTAAAAATGAGATAAACACGCAAGAAGCTGTTCAGAAAGGTTTGATTTCTTAAAGAAGTCAACAATTTGTTTAAACCTGTTGCATTTTTATGAGTTACTTTTGTTTTCAGATTTGAGAGTTTCAAAAGGTTTGTACATTCCCTACTGGAAACTTGATATCTTGCTGAAATTATTTGATAAGATGTATACAAAGCATAGTTTATTTTTTCACTCAGGTTATACTTGTACTTTAAGCATCCTTTATATCACTTGTTTAGGAAGTCATCAGTACCCCGTGCTGAAGGCTTTGTCCCCCAAGCTGCCCTCCTTTATCCATGACCAAATCTCCTACCACCATCTCCATTATATTTCAGGCAAGGAGAAGAAACGCTCACTGTATGTGAAATATTTGCCAGAGGGCACTTCGAAAGAGCTGCTCAATGTGCTCTTTCCAGTTGCTAATAATTTGGACATCATAAAGACCGGGAAAGGTCGTAGGTGAGTAATGGCGGCAGTATCAGGGCACAGTGTGTCGGTGAGAGATCCGCCCTGTGACCCTGAACAAACTGACCTGGCCGAGGATAGCTCACTTAACACGACCTCACCTCAATATTGGATCACGAACCTATGCCATAAGTATTGTCTGTATGAACTGTGGGTATTTCTTTTGAATTTTGGTTGAAAAATTGATGAATAGTTGTTTTTGTGTTGCTGAGAAGTACAAAGTTGTACAATGTGCCAGGGACATTTTTTTTAAAATTCAGAGTGGTACTTTGTACATAAGTACCATCTCGGATCTTTCATTTGAGGCAAAATAGCAAAATTTTAAACCATTATGTTTGAGTGCATTTGTTCAGCAAGTTGCTGGACTAAAGTCTCAATTAACAAAAAGAACTGTTGAAATCTTTGATATATGACTTAACATTTATTTAACTATTTTAGGGTTGGTGAATTGAATGTGACAGATGCTAGCAATGTGCTTGGAATGTGCAAGGCTTATGTTGCTATTCATATCAATGATGCAGAGAAAATCTACTTGGACTGGAAAGAAGGTAATTCAACATTTTTTTAATATTGTTTCCATGAGTGTATGTTGTCATCAATGTTCCCTTTAAGCTGCTCAGCAGTGGAAATATCTGACTGACGCAGTACAACAGTTTAAAAGCAACAGGCAGAAAATTTTGACATTTATAATATAATATCTGTGTTTGTGGGGTACACAGTTTTGCACAAAAAATGGATGTTCAATGAACCTCAGAGGGAATATTGGTTGCCATTGCTTTTTTAAAAAAAGTTATATATTTTCTTAAAAAGGTTGTTGTGTTTTGGGGGGTGGGTGTGTGGTGAGGAAAGGACAAGGCATATTTAATATACAATACTGTATTTAATTGAATCTAAAATTTTGTTTTGATTTATTTATATTTGTTTTCTTCGATTCTAAAGAAAATCTAGATGATGGGGTTGAGCTGACAGAAGATTTGGCTGTGATTCCATGGGAAATACTGCCACGCGATAATGAAATTCCCTATGAAGCTGTTCCAGAAATGGTTGAAGATGAGATGATTCTGTATCGTAAACGAAAAAGGGAAATGGAAATGGAGCAGCGAAAAAACAGGCCGAAGCTCGAAGCCAAGAGATCCAGGATGGAGGGAAATAGATCCAAAGTTGATGGAAATCGCCCTAAAGTTGATAACAACAGATCTAGAATAGAGGCTAATAGGGCAAAGATCGATGCTGTTAGATCAAAAGAAGGAATTCGACCACTTTTAGAAGCGACTAAGGGGGAAAAGAGAGAAAGGAGAAGTCGTTGGGACAAAGTTGTTGGCCCAGTTGGGGGTGCAGATGTTTTGAAGATGCAGTTAGAAATGAATGAAAAGATACAATCACAGCTGGCCTTATTGCAGTCAGTGACTGTAGGTGTCATACCCAGTCTTATGGACACTCCTTTATTACCAGGCAGATCTAGAGAAATGGGAAGGAAAGACAGGAAAAGAGAACGTCCTGGAAGAGACAGGAAAATTTCAGACCGGAGCAGCCAATCAGAAGATTCAAGACACAGCAGAGAGAGAATTATTGATAGGAGAGACAGAAGTGGTGGTAGGGACAGGAGAGAAGGAGGACGTCCTGATCTTGGTGGAAGAGGTGGCAGATTTGATAATCCAGTACGGGGGGGGACATTTTGGTGGGGGAAGGGGTGGAAAATTTCCAGGTGGTGGTGGTGGGAGATTTGAGGATAAGGGCGTTGGGGGTAGATTTGGTGAAAGCCATGTAGATAGGTTTGGTAGAGGTGGTAGATTTGATGGCAGAGATATTCCTCGAGGAGGTGCTGCCTTTGATCCCATGGCAAGAAGTGGACAGTTTGATATTCACGCAGGGGGCCATTTTGAACCCCCTGGAGGTCGCTTTGAACCTCCTGGACCAGTTAGTCATTTTGAACCCCCTGGAAGGGTGGGAGAAAGATTTGATGCCCCAAGAAGAGGAGGTGGTCGATTTGAATCCAAGGGAAGGGGAGGACACTTTGAACCCCCTGGAAGAGGGGGTTCATTTGAAAATATGGGACGAGGGGGCAATCGCTTTGAAGGGCAGTCTCGGGGAGGGTCAAATTTTGACAATAGAGGAAGAGGGGCTGGCAGATATGATAACCAGGTTAGAGGAGGGGGAGGAGCCGCTCGTTTTGATAACAGGGGAAGGGGAGCTAGTGGACAAGATGGCAGAGGAAGAGGCGGATCAGGATTTGACAACAGAGGTAGAGGTAAAACTTATGGGAATACAGCAAACAATAGTTATGGACAAGGAGGATTTGGAAATAATCAACAAAGTTATGGGGGTGCCCAGGGCTATGGAAATAATCAGGGAAATTTTGGATTCAATAACAACTATGGTAACCAACCTACCAGTTATGGAAATCAAACTAGTTACACCAGCTCTCAAACCGGCTACCCTCCACAGGCAACCTACACTCAACCAGCCACTTATAATCAGCAAGGCAGCTATGGCACCTCCCAGAATAATATAGCGGTGCCTCAAACTGATTATGCAACGCAGCAGACTGCCCAGACTGGATACAGCACCCAGCCAGCTCAACAGGCTAGTTACACAAGCCAACCAGGAGACTATGCGACTCAACAGCCAAGCTATGACCAAAGTGCTTGGGGGCAGCAGGCATATGCCAATCCGCAACCGACAACAGGGTACCAAGCGAGTACTGGCACTGCAAACGAAGGCTACTGGGGCCAGACTGACTACACTGCTGCTGCTTCTAATGTGGCCCAAACAAGTCAACCAGATTACAGCCAGGCCTATGCCCAGCAAGCTACTGCTGGAAACATTGCTACACAGGTGGGAGGGTACACTTACAACAGCCAGAGTGTAAACACTGCCACAGCAAATACACCCAACTACTCAACTGATGCAGCTTACACCAACCAGGCATATTATGGTACTGGCCAGGGAACTACCGGCGTTCAAGAGTAAGTATATGTTAGAAGTATATCGTCAAAGCTAAATTAAAATACTGAGTTGCTTCATAAAAAATTTACAGTAACAAAAGGTTATATAATTGCATGAATATCTCTTGTTGTGAACAGTTGAATGCAAAGAATATTTGTTTGTGTGCTTTTGTTAATAAAGTGCTGGCCTAGTTTTCTCCTTTCCTTGATTATACCAACTTGAGTTGTACAGGTGAGATACATTGTCCTCAACATTAGTCTTTGATTTGCAATACATCTCAAATAGCTCAAATTACTTGTTTAAATCAGGAATCTGTAGTTTAACGCTATTAAGATAGCATTCTCCTGACAGGCAGTTATTGTACTTGTTCTATGTCAGATGGAGTTCGGTCCTGTTGTATATGTTCCCTAATGGCAACAACATGTTGCTTGGATGACTCGCAGCTAAGCTAATCTACTTAATATATCTAACTCAAGACCAGTTTTCCCCATAAACTTACCTATACCCTGATACCATGGCTGAAAGATTCTTGCATGAGTCACTTTCTTGAACGTCACTTTCTTGAACTTACTTTTCTTCAACTAAAAATTCATTTTAATAATAAACTGGTGGGGCAGTGATGAATATCTTTTTGTCTTATAAACAAAAGCTTCATATTTAAAATTGTTTAGTAGCTGCTGAATGTACGGTAAAACCTATTTGCAAAATTTCTTAAGCTTCTGACCAATCATACGATTGTGTGTGTTAAGTTTTAAATCTTTTGAATATTGCTTTATAATACATTCCATCAATAATGATAGAATAATTTCTCCTTCAACTTCCTGCTGACTTGTATGACTATGAGGATTATTACCTTGACTCTAAATCAGCTCACTCACCCGATCAATGTTCTGTTGTGTTCTATACGATTTTGGATAACCACTTATGGGTTTTTGATTTATTTTAACATTGGGAAAGAAGTTAAAAACGTTTCTGAAATTGTTTTTTGCAAACTCATCTATCATTCACTCAGCACTCAATATGTTTTCCCATTTGCTAGTTTTTAACAGGAACGTGGTTTTCTGCAGTAATTTTTTAATTATGGTTGAAATTTCCGAAGTGTGGATTGTTGACTTTTGGCAAATTAAAAATCTAATAAGGTGATAGGAAAATGTTATAATCATGACAGAATATAGTTACAGAGATAAGGAATTAAATCTATAAATTATTAAAGATGTTATTACTTTTTTTTGTGCCACCCTGTATATTAAATATAAATAAATATATTTGAAAGAGACCAAAACATAACCAAGTATCATTCAACAGATATGTTTTTTTAAAACTCTTATCAGTTAAAGTTATTGTGGTAGTCTGATCAAATGTAGAATTTAACAACTGAAAACAAAATATTACCCTTTTATGTTTGAAGCATTAAAACTAAGATATCTTAAGATAGAATATATTTAATCTTTTTACATAAATGTTTTTTTGCTAATAGTGTCAGTGCTACATATGGCGCTTACAGTACCCAAGAGACTCCAGCTTATGGAACAGTGCAGCAGGCCAATCTTACCACAGCATACAACTTTGCTCAGTATCCAAGTGGAACATCTTAAAAGTTAAGGTATGCGGCATTAAAAATGAATACTTAAAGTAGCCAATTGGCAGCAAACAAGATGAACACAAACAGCAAACTTTCCTTATCAGTCAAATATCACCCATTGTTTCTTTCATTTTTAAAACAATAGATAACACTAAAATGAAAACGAACTGATATAAAAGTTTTGCATGTTTTCACTGTTAAATGTAAATTAGTTCACATCCAAAAGAATAGAGCAGGGGTGGCCAAACCTGTAGTAACTGAGACCCATTTTAAAAACAGTAAAAATAGTCGCTTTGAAGCTCTATGGGTCACGCGATGCCCCATTCAAAATGAAAAATTACGTAAGTGATTTATTTTTAATAGTTTTTTTATTCGAATTTAATGAATCTGTTAAAGCTACACAGTTAACAAATAATTAAATATGTCAAATTTATTAATAGAAACCCACAGCATATAAACTCATAATTATTAAAAGCCTTTGAATCAGCAAGTTTCTTTAAATCAGGTTGGTAGCTAGTAGTAGTTAATTAATATAATAATAATTTGAGGACATATATATCGAAGTACCTAGCTAGTAGTTAAGTAATATAATAATAATTTGAGGACATATATCGAAGTACCCCATGCAAGCAGCTGGGCTCATAGCGCTTCACATAAAAATAGTAACATAAAATTATATTTACGAATGCATTCAATTTAAAATATATTCAAATCTTAATTTTAAAAAAGGGTATCCCTGAGTCCACCCAGCTGCGAATGGGTACCTAACACTAGTTACGAAACAAAGGAGGCTGGGAATAATGTGGAACCCTCATAGCCGTGGCCTGTGGACGCACTAATCTTCTGTAAAGAAGGAGCGTCTGTATAGATAAGGCATAAGACAAGACAGTAATAATAAATACTTCAAAATGCAGATTTTTCCCGGAACAGGAAATTTACCCAAACTGACTGAAACAAAACGCTCCCTTCAAATTTTAAAAATTAAGGCCAAATTAATTTTAACCCTATGATTCAGTCATTTTTTTTTAAAGTTTCATTTATTTTTTGTTCTATATTTCAAAAAAAAATTCATAATTTTTTTTGCGAGCCGCAATGTTAATGCAGAAGAGCCGTATTTGGCTCACGAGCCGTAGTTTGGCCACTGTTGGAATAGAGCAATGTTTATAACTTTTTGTAACAAATTTAGGGTACTGGTATCTAGTTTTATGGGGAGTGCAAAATATATGTTATTTTTAATTAATTGTTTTAGTGTCATATGTCAATTAATGTAAAATGAAGTTATAAATTGTTAGAATTGTATACCCATATGATCCTAATTTATATTATTGGAAAAGTTAACTTTTATTTAAATGATAAATTGGATTTTTAAAAATGTTTTTCTTTCTTACCTAAATATATAAATGCAATACAGCTCACCTTGCTTGTAAAAGTTATAAATATATTTTTTAAATGCTTTATTTTAGTGCCCAGCATAAAAACATTTTGTTGTATTGTCTTAAAATATACTGTTCAAAATTTCAGGTGACGTTTCTTATTCCTTGTAAAATGGAGCAAAAGAGTCGCTTTCAAATTCTATCCAACCATAGAGGATTATCTGTTAATGTGTCTTGTTGAGTGTGTTGTTTCTAAAACTTACCTTATAATGACCTGCTTTAATTTTTTAGTGGCATTTTTAAATATTATTTTAGGGGATTTTCAGTGTTCTGATAAAAACATAAAATAAATGAAATTATATGTGAGACAGCATTTTCAATTTGTTTATCATTCCATTGTCTGTTGGTTTGTGCTGAAGTTTATTAGTACCTGTATTTTACAAATAAGTCAGATGAAGAAGTAATTTCAAGGGCCAGCAGATCTTTTTTTTTCCTTCCATCAATGCTTTTGTGTTGATAAATAAAATTTCAAAATTACATGTATCTTTTTTTATTATTTTTTAAAATCAAGTTTCTGAAGTGATGTTAATATTGTTTTCTAAGACCACAGTTTCATGTAAATAAACATTCAAGAATTTTAATGTAGTTTTATCTTTTTTTATATCAATAGTTTTACAATATGTTTTACTATTAGTTATTACTTATTTCTTGCAATGGTCCCAATATTACCTTGAATTTACATGTACAGTATATGAATCTAATTTTTTTTTAAAACATGGAAGCTAATCTTAAAACTTCATCCCTGTAAACTCGAGCATTTAACAGACAATAATCCTCCAGTTTCAACAGTGACAAGGCTGTTCAATCTTATCAAAGAAAAAGAAAAAAGACACTAAGGAACTTTTCATTCCTGCCTCTAAAAAAAATTTTGGGCTAGAAAGTGGAAAACATTTGAGTCTCTTCCCATGCAAGTTTTTGATGTAACCTTCAGTTTGTGATAATTAACCACTCTGTGTACCCATTGGCTTGTTATATCCCTCACAGTGCTACAGGAAATTTATTAGAGCTATAATAATTGATAAATTTATCCTGGGCCCTCAAAAATAACAAAGTTTAGTAAAATTTGATCTACATTAAATTACGGTGTTGCTCAACCATGCCAATCCTTTTAAGACAATATACTAGTCTCGATTTTTTTTATGAAACTGCTTCTAGTCCCTACTGCATTTATGTTTAATTTTTATTTAGGTGTTAAGTGCATATCACAGGTGAGATCACAATTTCTTTTATTTAGAAAAATCGATTAGCTAATTGGACTGGAATTGGAATAAAACTGATCTTTGCTATTTCACTTATTAATACAGGCAAACACATTATAATATAAATTAAGTAGAATCACATCCTGTTGAGGCTGATGAACCTATTATTCTTCAGAGGGCAGGAAAGCTAAACAGAGAAACTTTATATAAAATATTCATGTTAATAACTGATTTTTGATGATACTTTGAAAACACATATATATGTGTGCATTAGGACACAAGTTGAAATATTAAACAATATAATTTGCAATTGTCACGCAAGCAAGTAGTGTCTGTCAGTCAGTCCTGACGCTACTGATTTTAGAAAACAGGGAAAACCAAATTACTGCACCAAAGCATCAAAAGGTGTGCAAATTAAATATGCTGTAAAAAAATATTATATGACGTCATTGTTTTCGCTCATATTTTAATTTTGGAAAAGGGAACATTGTAAAAAGAGAATTAGATGGTGGTTAATTATAAAATCAAAAAATAAAAGGGGCGCCGTAGGCGCCCTGCAACCCCTATTTTAAAATACTTTGTGTACATTTCAGAAAGTTTAATATTTCGTATTTATCAAACAAGGACAAGTTAGTTGGGCTTTTGAAAAAGGTCGGCGCTGCAGGCACCCTAAAAAAAATGCATTTTTTAATAAAATAAGTAGATTTCAGCTGAAAACTTCCGTCATTTTTGACTGGTGTACGCTAGTTCTTGGTATATATATCAAAACCTCCAAATACACTGAACTTGCAGATGGTTGGGTTGGTGTTGTCTTTTAATTTGCACTAAATACTTATTAATTGAGTGGGCACTTGACTTTTATACCTTCCTTTTTAAACAAGGAATAATGTTATTTTATGTTAAGTTTACATTTAGTCTACTCAACAGACAACGAAACTGGTAATAAAATATTAAATTAGGGCAAAAATAAATGTGTTTTTTGAGTCAAATTTCAGAATGGGAAATTATTTATATGCTTTACTTTCTAAAAATTATAAGTCCAATTTTGAACTTAAAGAATGAACATGTTGTAATATGAATTATCTAACTAACTTAAGTTACTCCTTTACAGCTAGAGTAAGTTAGTTTTGAATATCAATAAGGATTTAAATTTTAATTGAAGTAGCTCCTTTAATTTCAACCATAGTTTCTTGAGAAGACATTTAAAATTATAAACCTTAAATTAAAACAAAAACTTCTAAACAAGTTTGAATTCAGTCTTATGTCAATATAACTTATATTTATTAACATGAATGAATTGATTGTAGAAATATAAACATCACATGCACCTAATAGCCGAGACACATTTTTTTACATAATATTTTGATGTTCTGACACATAATAGTAATAGTGCAGTGTCCTGGTTGAAAATAAAATCATAGTAAAACTTAACTACACAAAAACAATAATGTACTGCTTCACAGCAGACATTCCAAATTTAATTTTACATAATTAACTTACAAGAAACAAAAGTTTTGCCACCGGATAAAGTAAATTAGATTAATTATTATACATTCATGTTAACTATTTTCATTGTCATAATTTTTTTTTACTGAAGTCACAATAAGGGGTTAGTAAATTGAAATAGTTTATATTAATTTAAAAAACTCTTTTGTTTTAATGAAATGAAATGATTGCAAATTTGACGAAAAACTGAAAACCTTTTTTGTGTCATTTGTGGAGACTAGATCTTGCTGTGGTACATAAGCAAAATTAATTTAAAAAGTACTTAATCAAAGGAAAAAAGTACTTTCTTAAAAATATATAAATGACACAAAATATTGGAAAAAATCTTAATTATGTAATTATATACATGTTCTTTCAATTTTCCAATTTTTTTTTAATGATGTATATTTTGAATGAAAACAGCATTTCACACTAGCATAAAACTACTGATGTGATAATTTAGTGACCAACCCAGCAACAGACATGATTTTATTTCAGCTATCTCTTTTTTTTTGTGCATAGCAATAAAATTTAATCTCAACAGATTGATTAACAGTTATGTAAATAAAAAGGTAAATGATATCTAAATATATATATATATATATTTGTATACAAAACAAAGCTGCTGAATTAAATTGCCTTTGTATTATCTTGAAAAATAAAATATATACTGGTACAACATTAAAAAAAAACTAATGAAATACAATGCTTATAATTTGAAGATAAATTATACACAATAATGTAAGTTTTTTATAATTTATATTACAATACAATAATGAATTATAAACAAAAAATCTTGAGGATTATAGAAGCCCCTCTTTTTCCCCTTTTATTAAAAAAATAGTTCAGTAGGAATGTAAAAAAAAATTCAGGTAATCGATTTAAATTCCATGTGTACAGTGAATCTAGCATCAGCTAGATAATGGTTAGTCTGCAATCATTTTATAATTTTAAATATCGATAATAGCTTTAAAAAAAAATATCTTGAAGAAACACTAAATTTTGTTAACTAATATGTCGAAGCGCTCATGAAAGGCTAAATTTACATGGAAGCCTATTATAAACAAAGCAAGTTTTAAAAAGAATAATTATATCTGGCATGCTATGGCAAAGTGCACTGGATGATCTGGTACTAAGCCAATACCTTACTTCCCAATTTATTTAGAGTAATGAGTGTCTAAAAATGAAATTTAAATAATTTTTTTTAAATCTTTCGAAGTGTCCAAATCAAAGACTGCAGATGACCAACATTAATTTTAATTGGGGCGTAATTATAATAATACTAACAGAGACATTTGGCCAAACGATTTAGTTCGAAACAAACAAAAGTCCCAAACATTATAGAAATGATGGCAGGGGGGGGGGTGGGACTGCCAGAAATAACTACACCTAAGTAGCATTAAAGTAACACACTATCTTTATTTAAAACCCAATCAATTAGTAATACCCTAAACAATTCAATTATTTTGCCAGTGCATCCTGACTACTATAATAATTCTAACACCCCCTTTTAAACAACACGTTTATTAAATAAATATTTAAGTTTTCATATAAAACAGAAAATAATTTTTTGGTGAAAATTTTACAATCAGATTATCACAATCTAGTTAAAAATTTACATATTCTATAAACCCTATAATATTAATTTACTAAAAATTCAATTTTGATATAAATACCCTGTGCTGTGAAAAAAACGTTCCAAGGATATTATTAAGGAATTATTCTTCACATGAAAGAATACCTTTCTTGGTATGTGAGATTCTCCAATGAGATTAAATTAATAAATCATTTACATCTGCACCATCATGAAAAAAATTAATGAAATAAGCTAAACTTAAATATCCTATAAATAAAGCCCCCAGAAGATCGAAAAAATGATAATACTCAGATAACAAACTTCCTGATGAACTTCACTTTTAGTAGTTTTAGTAGCCATTACATAAATTTAAAAAGTATAAATTGTACAAAGAAATCTAACACAAATTAGTAAGACAACCTAAGCCAGATCATCTCCAAAGTTAAGCCTAATTTGCTCAAAGAAAACAAATGTTAAAACTGTATGAGGACCAAGTCTGACGAAAGCAGGAACAAACCCCTGTTGAGTAAAAATAGGAAGTGAAAAAACAATACACTAAGACTAAAAAGGTGATTAATTTTATGTTAAATCTCACAATTAATTAAAAGATTGATTGCATTGCCTTTAGAAAGTACATTTTTAAAATAACTCAATCAAAGAAATGGGTTAAAAATCATAATGCCTGACAAAATGCTATTAAACACAGCCTTATGTTGAAAGGCATTTATCAAAGAGAAGGACTTAGAATACAAATAACACCCAACTCAGAAAGGAGAGGAAATCACCATAATTTAATCATATGATTTATTCTGCTTCCAGGTTACATATTCATAACTTTTTTCTCCTTTGCTACTAGGCAATTTATGAGAGTGGATTGAGAATATCTGATATGTTTTCAATTGAATGTAAGATGCATGGTTTCAATATGCACTAAAACAGTTTTTTTTAGAATGCGACTAATCTCACGTAGGTAATATTTTCAGTAGCATTTACAGATGATATTTTTATTTTACAATAACCGCATATACATTTACTCGTTCTATAGCCCGTTTGTTCATAAGCCGACCCCCAGCCCCCACAAACCACTTTTGGAAGAGAATAGTATAAAAAATGTGTAACCCCCTTGGAAGCAGACCCCAAAAATAATAGGACAGTGTAAACAAAATGGTATACATTTTTTTTAAACTACAAGCTAAATCGGTCATTATAATTGTTTACTTTTGTTTAGGTGGAAGAACAAAGAGATTTGAATAACAGAGAAGATAGATGTCATTTTTTATAGCATTCGCTTATATTTCCTTACTACTTTGTACTACCAATCTTTGTATATGTGCTCTTTGTTAGGCAAGAGTTACCGGTTTTTTATTTTCTTTGGTAAACAGTGGCAAAAGCGCGTACATTAAAATTCGTTGTTGAATACAAAATTTGTAAAAACAATTTATTAAAAAAATCACAAAAATAAATATAATGAATAAATAAGGTAAGTGTAGATGTTTAATAATATTTTATAGCTTCTGGTAGATAAGTCAAATCTTTTAGAATGTAGATAAGGACCTTGATGATCTACAATAACAAAACCGATATTCAATGTACATGCAGAAATCACCTATGACCCTAAGCCGACCCGCCAACCTTTTCCCCTAGATTATGTCCACAAAAAAGTCGGCTTTAGAACGAGTTTATAAGGTAAATATGACTTAAAAAGCCAATATAGAAAGAATTTCACCCAACATATTGGCATGTTGTATGATTCCTGTTGTGATTTTGAGCCCCAAAACAAGATGGATAATAAAAAATGTTTACAGCTCTTCATAAAGGTTAATTGGGAGAAAAGTTGAAGCAGATTAGCCATGCTTTTTTAAATAAGTTTGAAGTAGTCATAGAAGAAGTTTTGCCTAGTTTTAATGGAGCCACATTTAGCAATTTTAATCTTGGATTTTCTTAAAAATTAATTATATTCTTTAAAATGTAAATAGTTTCTTAAAGTTAAAAAATTAATAATATTAGGTTTTAAAACTTATCCTACCTTAAAAAAACCTATTGGGCCATTTTTGCCTATGTCAACAGCACAAGACATTATACTCTGGAAAAGAAACATACAATTAAGACAAATGTAAAACTAATGAAATGGAATTACATAGACAATCTGTAGATTTTATATAAAATAAGAAATGTTCTATATCAAAAATAACAAAAAACTGGTCTATATTGTGTATAATTTTGAGTCTAGCTTAACTAATTCGATATCTCTTGAATATTTTTTTTTAAAAACAAATAATCTGATATTCAAAAAAGATTTTGTATCACTTGACTTAATTACCATAAAAAAACATTTTTAAAAGTTCATTCTAGAATCATCTAATCAAGTAATACATTTAAATAAATGAAGCTTACTTTATAGTATCCAGGAGGAGCATTCATCATTCTAGTCTTCATTACATCGAGGGGTTGTGTCAGCAAAGTTGCAATCATGCCCTATGGAGAATTTCATAAAAATTAATACAGTAACAAATCATCAAAATTATTTTTAAAATAATAGTTTAAAAATTCATATTTACATTTTTCTCTTTTAAGTGTATGTTTTGATTTTTTTTTCAAAAACAAGCTGTCTGTGGTGAATTAGTGTCAGTAAAACTATAAATACTGTTATAAGTATTGTATTTTAGTTGGTTTTAATAGTGTAAATATTATACTCGTAGTCAAAATTATAAAGTAACTGTTTTATAAAATTAAATTAATTAACTTACAGCAAGTGTACTAGATGTCAAGTGAAGATATAAATTATCACTGAAGAATCCACTTTTTAGTAGCAAATTTTTTAATTGATCATAACAGGCAAGTTGTCCTACTGTGACTAGCACTGCCCTTGTGCTGGCCATTGTGGCTCCACTAAATGCTTTCAAGGGCCCTTCAAAACGAATTACCTTGTACAAACCATCTATGGCATGTTTGTAACTGTAATATGTCAAAGGAAAAAGTTTCTTTTTATTACAAAAATGATCTATCACACAAAAAATCTTCAATTTTAATACTTTAATTACACCCCCCAAAAAATTAAGTTATTAAAATATTTATATGGCCTATTTTCATTGTACATGTAAAAATAAAGGATTAGGGTAGCTACGTCTCCATAATAGTCATTTATAATCAATGGTTGTAAAGAAGATATAGCTAACTAATTTCGTTTTTAGAATGGCAAGTAAGTGGCCATTAGTTATTAAATACGATTTTATATGACCATCATACTTTACTAATCAATAATTATTTTTTTTTAAACTTAAAATCTAAATATTAGTCTTAAAGAATTATACCTTGAAAACTTCACATATTAATAAATACATTATAAAAATTAAAATATATGCCAAGATAAATTCATAATAACCAGTACCCCTTTTCAACATTTATTACTGGCTGATTTTCTTTAAAAATTTGTGTAAAGTTTGGAATTGCTTTTTGGACAATCTATTTAATCTGCAAATGAAGGGTGCTACATAATATTAGTGGTTAACCAAAATGTTATTAACATTATGAGGCACACATTGTGAATCAGAAGTGTTATATTTTTGTCTTGTGTAATATTTCTACATTAAAAATGTATTCTTAGTTCTAACCCTTAAAGTGATCATCTCTCCTGCATTATTTCATTAAATTTAAATTAAAAATAATTAACATAAAGCTGAATTTTTTTTTGGTCAGTTCCTTTCTCAGATTAACATTTTTCTTTTCCAGTGTTTACTAAAATTTTATAGAAACATATTTAATTTTTATGACATAATTTACACCCAGTTTTTGAGAGAGCCAGTGCCCTGATCCAAGGTTTTACCATATAAATTTGAGTCCAATGGAAAGTGACTTTTTTGGTTTAAGCCAATGTCTGCATGACTTTCAACCCAAGCTGAAAACTTACAGATTTTTTGCCAAAACCAAAAACAGCCAACCATTGCTTAAAGAAACATTCATATCTAGGTCATGTGATTCCAACTACTGTCACACCCAGGTCCAAAATATCCACAGATATTTATCGAAAGTTATTTCAAAATTGCTGTATATGTTTTGATCACGAGTCAATTTACACAAAAGCTCTACATTGAACATCAATTTATGTTTTATGATTGTTATCTTTTTATAAACCAATTTTGTAATCAATTATGTAATTTATGTGTCCTAAATAAAAAAAACTCAAAAGTTTATAAAAAGAACCAAACTAAGCTCATCTTACATCCACATACCAAATTTTTCTGGAATAATTTCAGAAACAATATTGTGCAATACTGTGTTGGTATTACTATAAATATTTACAAGCATAGTTTATATAAATTTATAGTTTTTTTTATTTGATTTAATGGGGTATCCTATATAATAAAAGGCAATGTTCTGTGCGGTCATCGATAGCGATTGGTCCCTCAAACTCCTACAGCCAATCACTGGCGGAGAAAAATTAAATCTCATTTACATATTGAACAAGTTTACGCGGACATTCAAAGCGAGTTATTTTTGGTGCAGTATTTTTTTCAAAACTTTATTTTGAGCGGTACGCGTTGGGATTTATAGTCAAAAACTTTTTTTTGTAACAGGTTATTTATTATAACTATAATGAATAGTATTTTTGATAAGATGCACATGTATGGCCGGTCGAGACGGCTGTTGGAGGGGAGTTACATACAACATGCCACCGAAACAACGGCGGAACGTCCTTGGACGGGCTTTGTTGCTCGTTTGACTATAAAAATTTAATTATTTGATAACTGCCTTATTTTTTATCACCTTCGTTGATGACAGGTTTCTTCTACTTTATGCACTATTTATTTTTAACTGGGTCAAATTTAGACTATTTCATGTACAGAATAAAGCCAAGTATTTTGTACAGTTCTTCAGTTTCATAGATAATGTTTAGTTGTTGATGTTAAAATAAGTTTAAAGCCTGCCACTTTAATCCTTTTCTTTTTGTTTGAATTATCCAAAAATGCTGCTTATCCTTATACAGACAACAACAAAAAAGAGCTGCCAAGGGCAGATCATTCCCACTTCTGTCTTTCCTATGCCATTGTCTTATTGTAGATTCATTTTTGGAAATATGCAACAAATTGCTCAATCTGTAGCTGTCTGCGAACACTTTGCAGGATTAGCCCTTTGTCTTGCTATGATAGTAAGATAACAAACAATAATGCATACCACATTGTCAGGTGATGGACTGAGTCTTTAAAAAATCCTACCAAAGCTAGGCTGAAAGTGTAAAATTGTCCACTTTTGTCACTGAAACCAAAGCCGAGATTTGGTCAGACTGACGTAAATGAAAGGGTAAGCCTGACCGTGATAAATTACTTACTTTCTTCTCTCTGATTTTGCCAGCTTCACATCATTTTGCATTCTGAAATATATTATTTAAATATTAACATTGGTTAAAACGTTTTTTAAAAATGATAATTGAAATGTTAACTTCCTAAATTTATTTCTCTTAATTAAAAATACAGTCGAACCCAATTAACTCGAGCACGGTTAACTCGCCAACCCTATTAAGTCGACGTATTTTATTGGAACCGCCAAATTCTCTCTTTGTCTAAGCATTTTCTCATCGGTTTATTCTATTTTTTTAAGTCGCCGAAACCTAATACCTCGAGCACAAAAGAGGGCCAAATTTGCAACTTAACGTCGGTTAACTCGATCCCCGTTTGTTCGCCTAGCAACGCACTCTGGCATTATTAGTTCAAAATAGTGTCGACATCTCGCTTTCCTCGAGACTTCCGGCTATTGTGTGATTCTACGAGATTTCAATAAAAATTACCGGATGTTTTTACTTGTTTCAATTCGTGTGTGAATTAGTTTGACGTGTCTCCGTGGAGTATGTATTCACCCGAGGTGCTCGAAAAATCGCGTTAGCGCTCTTTAATCGTCATTATTTCGCAGTGCATGTTACATTATTATTAAACTTAATTCATTATCTGATGCATTAACCATTTTATTTTTTAAGATAAACAGATATCTTTAGAAAAGAAAATAAAGGTTTGTATCGAGAATCGACGGTGGTTTTTATTTAATTATATATACAATTATTATTCTTTTAAAAGTTTGTTGTTGCTTTGTTACCATTAAGATACGTGACTAACACGCGCGTGACGATGAAATCAAATCATTTTCGTAATATTCGAGTATGGGACCGTCCATAAATGACGTCATGCAATTTTGACCGATTTTTCACCCCCCCCCCTCGTCACGCGTCGTCACAAAAAGTTAGACCCCCCTCCAAAAATACATCACAAAGCTTTGACCCCCCCCCAAAAAAAACACAAAAAAAACAAACAAAAAACAATAAAAAAGAGGGAAAAAAACCCACCTTATTTTCTATTTGAAAATGAGTATGTTTCAAATCATTTTTATGTCATTTAATTATTTATTTAGTGTATGTCTACATTGTACTATCGTAATACGTGTGAAGCTATGTAAAACGGCATTAAATAAATTGTAAGCCAGTGCTTCTCAAACTTGTTCGTATTAGATGACGGGCAGGTATTTTTTTTAATGCAGTTCACCTGGTACCGGTGCATTCGTTTCCCGCTTTGACGTGATTTTCCTTGTACTGACGTGATAGCAAAATGAGCCCCTACATGACTTAAAGCCCTATAATATTAAGTATGATTTCGGCTTGTTTTATATAATATTTATTTTTTTAAAATTTGTCTAGTTGCCAAGGCATAGCAAGACTGCTAACGAACAATGCAGCGGTATTTTCAAAAACCATTTGATGTGATTAACCTTCGCGATTAAGCTCGCGAATAATAATAATAATAATAAATTGATAATTTATATAGCGCTGTATCCCAGTAAGGAACTGATTATGTGACTATTGATACTACAGGGATCATTTCATTGTTGATAAACCAAGAATATATAGATACAAGACGATTCCTCAAATTGATTTCGATCTTATAATGACAGTTTTCCTGCTATGTATGCACATCAAAGGCATTTGATCTAAAATTAACAAATTGATATCAAATCTCATGTTTTCTAAAAATTATTTGGTATGCGCTGGAAGAGGAATATGACGAGTACTGTACCAACCGCACATTTGTGCAGGTAAGTAGGGTGTCATCTTGTGCGTCGCAAAATACAGTAATTCCTGCAAGTTGAAGACTGAAAAATACCATGACATTATTAAAATATCCAATATTATCATAAATTTTTACTCCGAAGCTAAAGAGTTTTTTTTGTTTTTTGGTTTTTTTTGGTTTTTTTTTGTTTTTTGGTTGTATGGACGAGGAGGAGTGTTTAAATTGTTGCATTCTCTTGTGGAATTTATAAACTAATGAAAAATACATGGCTACCGCTATCGGGCAGTTTAACCGAGGGGTCTGTGAACAGCGGTAAATTATCTCATTTGGGCTAAAAAGGGAACTCTTGGCGTTTGACCAAAAACCAATCAAACAATTATATCAAACTTAAAACGTTTATAATTGTATCAAATAGATTCCCCCCCCCTTCCACCCAAAAAAAAATAATTAAAAATTGATATTCCGTGTTGTTTTGACTTGAAATATCTTTACATAATTGTATTCAGATCATTTTTAGACACTTGTCATGCTTGTAAAACTCAGCAGTTGCATTTTCGGGGGCGGGGGGGATTTGCTAACAACGCTCCCCCAAATCCCAGAGTCATGTTTGCAGGACCTCGAGTCTGGGGGGGGGGTAACGCACACAGAAACTTGTATATTTTTGGGTAACGGGCAAAAAAGTTCGTAGACTACTGCCGTGAGAGAAACAAACAGAGCGGCGGTGACATCACAAATGCTTTGATGTCAACATCAAACGATGCAGGGTAACAATTTCATACATTCTCATGAGTTCTCAAACTTAAGGATTATATAATTAGATTTAATTTTCATTTCTTGATAACTTACGCCGACCGGCGTCTGATGACCTTCCGACCGGTACTTTGAGAAGCACTGATTTAAAAAAAGAAAATTAAATAAATTGGAAGTGACCAAATATTTCAGTGGAAGTTTTATTTTAATTTACCCTTTTGATGTGACGTCACATTTCTTCAACCCCCTCCCTCCCCCTCGTCACGCATCGTCACAAAAGTGTGACCTCCCTCCCCCCTAGGTGCGTGACGTCATTTATGGATGGCCCCTATATATATATAATATACACGTCATCACTGTTGTAGGTCGAATTCTGAATTATTTTTTTTTCAAATTCGCTTAGTTGCCGAGGTCTAACACACAGCGTGCTGTGATCAAAGGTCAAGGCCGCAATAGTTATTATTTATATTACAAGTTTGATTGCCTGAGGAAATTCGAGTGCGCTCTCGTAGTGACAGATATCCTGCACGTCAAAAGCATTAAACTTAAAATTACCATATTGATATGTTTGTTGTTTTTTTTTAAATTCTTCGATTTGTCGGGCATTGCAAACGCAAGCGGCGGTGACATGCCATGCCACACGCGCCATGGGACGAGGCGAGGCGAAAAATTTTTACCTTAGTTTTAACGCATGCGCAGACAATTATAAACTGGTAACTTTTTTAAAAATTAAATGGAATCGAAACATGACCACAGAGACGTAATCAAAGTCATTTACTTCGGCATAAAAAATATATATATATATAAAAATTCCCTACTAGTCATAACTTTTCTCGACTATTTCCCGACTTTCAAGGCCGAGAATTTTTTTTTAAGAATTCCTGACTTTTACCTGTTTTCCCGACTGAGTGTGAACCACGGTTATAATTAAACGGTCCTTAAAAATGAACGGTCTTAACAACCTTAGAAAGAGTGAAGAAATATTAGGGTCCCGATATTCTGATACGATTCAGATTAATCGTCCCATCACTAATTAACGCACATCATGCGTAAAGAAATTTCAAGCACATGTTAATATTTTGCCGCCATATTGGTTTTCGTTTAACTCGATCATCGGTTATCTCGACGCCATTTTTCATACCCCAACACAGTCGACTTAACCGGGTTCGACTGTAATGGTAATTTAAATTCCCTTTCCAATCTTATTAATAACACTTTGTATTCGATTTTTTTTATGGCCACTTCAGGAATTGACATACATCAACTTACCTGACATTGATTAAATCTGCAGGAGTCCCAACAAAGCCACCCGCTGCCCCTGCAAAAGCCGCCAGCCCAACTTTTTCATAAAATGGCATGTTTCGTCCATCCCTGGTCAATTCTTTCTTAACAGTCTCATAAATGGCAAATCTTGTCATTGAATAGGTTAACTACAATGGAAAATTCAAACAAATGTTATTCACCTCAGAAAGACAGTTAAATAAATTGATAGTCAAACTGATTTGTTAATGGTTAAAAGAATTTCTGGTGTAAACTTGAAATAGATTTGCAATATTGTTTAAATTTATTTGCAAAATAAAATAAAAATTTAAGTGGTCAGTGTATGAATTCCAGCCCATGGTGTTGAAATCACTTGAAATTGAATTCTGCTGCTATTTTATGGATATATTGTGTGGTACACACACACAAGTTATTTTGCTTATTTGCCCACATTTCTAATGAAAAGAATCTGTTTAAGATCATATTTATTATTTAAACTTGAAATTGAAACAAGTAAATGTACCTGTCTACAAACTGAAGCTGAAAGTCCATTATACAGTCCCAATATTCCATCATTTTTCACAACTTTGGCAGCCATCTGAATCAGAGTTATTTTTCCTCCTTGTTGGGTTTGTAAATGTACCTATTGAATGTAAGTGCAAAGATCTTAAAGACCATTTATATTTATAGTTAAAATGTATAATTAAACATATTTGGTTATTATATGCATTTAATATTGCACTGAAATATATATATTTTTTAATAAGGCATCTATAGAATTGGATATCTAAAAAATGTTTTTGATGGTGTTTAAAATTATTAAATGTGAGCAATACTATTACTATCAAAAATGCATTATAACTCAAGCAATAAAAAAAATTTCTAAGTTAAAAGAACTTTAACCACACAAGTACTGGGCAGTCTTCAAACAAAAAAAATCTTTATATGAACATCAACCCTCCCCTTTTTCCAAATGCATTACACATTACTGCATCACTTATCTAATAAACTCTATCCAGAGGTTAGATATTGTTTTTTGTGAGAACAAATCATTTCTTGTACAGAAACTAAAACAGTCATACCTTCAACAGATCCAAAGGGTGGGTGCAGCAGGCAGCCATAGCACTGGCAGTACCTCCGAAATACCATCGTCCTATTCGTTTGGTCTTGTCTACTCCTGACATGTTATGAAAGTTCCAATGAAAATGAAGTGTTAATGCTGGTCTGTAAATGAACACAGGAAACATAATTATTATTTTGGACTGATTTTTAATTAGGCAGGTTTTTTTTCAAGGTAGTATCCTAGAGCATCAACCAGTTGAAATCAAGAATTTAGAGTAAACTGCCAGGGATGATTGACATTTTTAGAAATAAATATTGTTTTAAAATTATTAATAATGAAAAACAATGGTCAATAATGAAAAAAAAACTTTTAAAATAACAATTTTATTACAGGTGAGTTAAAAGACACTAAAAGGTATAATATAATTTATAATTTCTTAAAGTACACTATGTTCTGCTCTCTCCCACTTCTCAACACCAGGTTCTCAATTTCAAAGTAAGTAGGAATACGAGTAATTCTGGTTTGGGTCACCACATCTTGACTCATAATAAACAGTGGGCATGGCGATGAAAAGAGTGTAAATAGATAACCGATGGGTTAAGATTATAAATAGATAACCCATGGATCAGAGGCGTCACTAGGGTTAGTGTCTACCAGTGCATAGGTCATGGTGTCACCCCCTCACAACTTATCCCAGAAACCTCCACCGAGTCTACCAGTGGAAAATAATGGAAACATACATAATTTTACACTTTAGTGTCACCCCTTGTGATGGTGTCACCCGGTGCGGTCGACATCCCCCGCACCCCCTTAGTGACGCCACTGCCATGGATTATTAATTATTTTTTTTACGTCTATGTTTTGAAGCCTAAACCACAATAATAATACCTTGTTGATAGCTAACAGTTTTATAAATGCTTCTCCACCCATCCCCCAAATGATGTTTTCCTGTGCCAATTGGTAGAGTAACATTTTAAAAATGGGAAGAAAAGTCTTTTATTTTTGAAATTTTAAAATTTTTATAACACTTAAAAAAGACATTAGTTCTCCTAAGCCTAAACCCAAACCTCAACAGAAGCAGGCTGTTTTTACTCAAAAACAATCTATTAATTAATTCCATCCAATGAGTGCTTCTTGGGCTGCCCTTGATAGCATCATGGCAACACCCAGGGTATGTGGAGCATCGTCTTCTTCAGGTCTCGAAAATATCACCATCTCTCCTGAGATTAATTTCTTCTGGCCCCATCTTGTCCATCTCGCTTCGCCGATTCCAAAAATGGTAAGCTTATAGCTCCTCATCTCAGCATCTATTTGTGCAGCTTTACCAGCCTCATACATGGTGCAGACATTCCAAGCTCCAATGACGGTGGTGGTCCTGATAGAGATAATGGTTGTCGGACTAATAACTTCCAGTTTTTAGCTTTCACTAGTCATCTAGGAATCCATCCTATCCCATGATTGAAATGGCTGAACTGTGGCACTGGACAAAGCAGAAGCCAATTGAGTAAGAGATTCTCCAGAAGCGGTGGAGGTGGATTGTTGGTCATACACTAATAATATCTGCCTCCCATACAACAAGGCAAGCCCTGAAATGGAACCCCCAGGGAAGAGGCCGTCCAAGAAATACTTGGGCCCCAGAATTGGAGGCAGACACCAAGACCATTGGCCATGACTGGAAGATCCTGGAGAGGCTGGCCCAGAATAGTTATGCCTGAAGGTCTCTCATAGGTGGCCTATGCCCTTGGAGGAATCGCAGATGCCGACAATGATCCGTGGATGCTCTTCATGGACGTAAAGGCTCAACAACATTCATTAATTATATCTTTTATATTACAGACGCTTCTTCTATAATTAGAAGATTATTGCATCCCACACTTATCCATGTCTTATACTTATGTCTTGTCTTTTAAATATTGTTGTTGAATGTTGATCATTGATATTGTGTTGGTTTTCCTGGTTTGTTCAGGTAACCCATTCCAAATCATATTATATATTAAAATAATAATTATGCTTAGGCTACTTATTTTGAAATTTAATAGACAATAATCAATAATACAACAACAATAAAATTTAAATAATATAGGCTTTTGCATAATCATAAATAATAAATGCATTGATATGGAATAGATTGGTAAAATTTGAGCTACCCAATTCATGGTTTCGGTATAGTACAACCAAGCGTTACATTACTAAGACTGAGATAAAAGATTACTTAGGCGACTTAGGCTTGGCTTAGCAGTGAAACAGCTTGGCAAGTCTTCTGACTTTTGGTTAACTAATTTAAAAATTTAAAGCAAAGCATAAAGTGTCATAAAGTTCATAAAGCATATTGAGAATGATATGGGCTATGGGCATGTGAATGATATGATAAAACTTTTTATTACCAGAAAATTGAAGTGGTAATAATTTCTGCAGTCTATTTCAATTTCAGGTTTAGTTAAAAACAATTCCTTGTCTTGCCCTCGTCTTCTACATGAGATCTGATGAACAGTCTATTACGAGTATTACGACCTACAATAGTTACAGTAGAACAGGTCAAAGGTGAAAGCATGACCGCGATTAAAATGACCTTAACCTTAGATTCCATGTGCCAGATGTGCCAGGGTCGTACAAAGTCCATAAATCAGATTTACGGCTCTTTAAATTTTGAAATAATATTGATAGTAGGGTATATGTATAGTTTAAAACTCAACAATACGTGGCAACGTAATGCAGTCTGCGCATGCGTAGCTTAAAGGCAAATGTTATTTATAAACAAACCATGCCATTCTATATGATACTCTTTTAAATGGCATTGTCATCAATTCATATGTGACTGTTTCCTAAATTTCTACTGTCTGTCTGTAAAGGTCGTCCCACCAAGACTTCGGTCGCCTGTATGACCCAAAATTTGGCGAACTCGTGTGGGCGTGGGTGAATGATGATGAATGACGTGTACCTGGTGTCGTGACCGTGACGTAGCCAGGGCCAGTGCTATATACTATATGTTGGGCGGGCCTAGAATTCAGCTCAACCCCTCATGAAATAAACTATGTAGTTGTCTTATCGATACAGATGCTCCTTCTATGCAGAAGATAATTGCGTCCACAGACCATGAGGGATGATCTATTGGCAAGTGATGCAGCGCTCACAGGCCACGGCTATGAGGGTTCCACGCATTACCCAGCCGCCTAGCTAGTGTTAGGTACCATTTCGGAGCTGGGTGGACTCAGTGAAGCCCTAGGCCCCGGGAACAAATCCTTGCCTTCACATGGATTCGAACCCGTGACCATCGGTACGCCAGTCGAGCGCGCTGCCACTCGTTGTCCGAAAATGCCACCCCTACATTAAAATTAATTATTTAATTAAAAATTATTATTTTTAAATTAAAAAATCAGGGACGAATTGCACTCTGCTTCCAAACGCCACTGTTGCTTAATGTTTTTTTAGACTTGAGACAAAATTATATTGTTGTATGACCTCCCTCCCCACTCTCCACAAATATTTATATTTTGATTTAGCTTCGAAATTTCTTTCCTTTTCCTCATTTTCCCCTCTCCTTTTCGTTTCTCTCCAAATTTTCGCAATTTAAACAAAATTAAACATTCACATCAGCACAAACTTAGTGTTTATGGCCTGGTTGACTATTAGCGAGAAGCTCAAGCTGCATCTGTCCAGCTGTTGTAGATAACAGGGCATCTTTAAAAAAATATAAAAGTTTGGTCTAAGTATTTCATTGCACAGGGGATGGTGCTAGGTTTACTCATTTTTGGATCCAAAAATTTAAAAACAGAAATGATCTTTGAGTAACCTCTACAGATATCTCAGGAACGGAGAGTGACATCTGCATCGAGCTTTTTCTTTATAAATGCAGCACCACTCTTTTAAAATTCCCTGCCAGAAATGTTTTAAAATTCGGCCACCTATTCAGATTTTACAAAATGAACAGAAAGCTATGTTTTTAATGCAGATTGACTCGACTCTTTCGGTTGCTGACACTTCAATTTTTTTCCTTTTTTCTTTCTTTTCCTTCTTTTACTTAAAAAAATGTTTCTGATCTTTTCTCATTTTTTTTCCTTTTCAAGTTTTAGAAGCTATTGATCTCGTTTCACTATAAATTTTAGTGTCCTCAGTCGCGTTGCTGGGGAGGGGGGGGTCTAAATTTGATAGTCACCCCGGGCCCCCTCTGAAGGGGCCCCCCAAAGGAGTTCCGATTTTTTTTACATTAAATATTAAGCCACGGCCATGTATGCAGCGCCCCCCAAAGAGGCCAAGCCCCCCCCCCGGGTCCCCAAATCCCTAGCTACGCCACTGAGAGTCCTTCTTGTTTTCCTTTGGAGCATTATTGAAAGAGCCCTGTTTCTTTTCAACTAGTTCTCAACATTCTGTGTCACAATACAATTCAATTCATTGACAATAATAATAAGTAGTGACACATTTAGAATCGGAATACACAAGAGAGATGTAATATTTGAAATTATAATTTAACATTGAAGTTTTTTAATTAAACCCGAATTTCATCGTAATTCAGTTAGACGTCATTTAGAGGATCAGTTCTTTGAAATGCAAGGCCTTGAGTCTCTTTGAGTCATGTAAATTGTTGTAAATATATTTGTTGATGTTCTTTTGCAATTCATTAAGTAAGTAAATCAAATAGAGTTTAATATTTTAACAATTTTGAAATGTTCTATTTTGTTTGATTTTTTCTTAATAATATGAAGTAAGGGACTCATTGCTCTAATATTTAGGGGCCGTCCATAAAGTACGTCACGCTCCAGGGGGGGTGTAAGAAAGTGTGACAGTTTGTGACAGGGGGGGAGGGGGTCCGACCATGTGTGACGTCACGCTTTTATATTAAATTTTAATTGTTTTGTTAAAAATATTTTAAAAAATTGTTTGAAAGTGTGACGTACTTTAAGAGGGGGGGGGGTCCGAGATTTGTGACAGGTGGGAGGGGGGGGTAAAAATGGTCAAAAATAGCGTGAAGTACTTTATGGGCGGCCCCTTATTGTACATTTTGCTTAATTGGATTTTTATTTAATTTTTATATGTATATTTTAAAAAGTAAGGTTTCTGAAAACGGCTGGTAAAGTCAAACTAAATTTTATACGTAACATCAACTATAAACAATTTATTTAATTAGTAAATAATACACAGTTATATGTGTAAAGTTATTTCTATACTAATGAATTGAAGAGTGCAAAAACTCTGACTAATTTTATTTAAATAATATGTGACATTCTCATGAGATACCCAGACCATTAAGGGTTTTAAGTACCCACGATTTTTAAAGAATTCTTCAATAATATAAAATTATATGACAACACAAATTTCTCAGTGAGTGACAATGAGTTTATTCATAAATGAGTGATAGTGATTGATTCAAAAAAGGGTAAATATGATATTCGACTATAAATTCCATACATAGGATTCGACTATACATTCATGACACATTTGGAAATTTTTAAAATAACAAAACAAGTAAATGAAAGAAATTATACACCCCCCACCCCTTTTCAAACAGCCAAAACATTAATTTAACATCCAGCTATTGATCAATGCTAAGGGCATAGAAACAAATGGAAGTCACCCATACATATATTCAGTACAATACTTTGGTCACACCCACCCCCCCCCACCCCAAAAAACACACTGTTCAGTGCCTTGCCTGACCACAACAGAGAATCAGACTGCACTGTAGGTGAAACAGTAGTGCACCCGCTGTGCCTCAAGCTCAACATAGCAGGGAAGGCCAGGGTCGAAGGCCAGGGTCGTAGGCCAGTATGAGCCCAATTAATAATGTATGGCACTGCCAAGCAGATGGCACAGGTTGCCAAGGTACTAGCAGAGACTTAATATAGTAATCTTAAACCTTATAGAATATATTAGTTAGTTTCCTGTAGCTTGATTACAGCAGCAATTCAACAGCATTAGTTTTAGTAGTCGTTTTTTTAGATTGATGTAGACATTTAATTTTTTTTTATATCATATTTCAACAATAACTTGAACCATAACCTTAGGTTTGAAAGAGTCACAACATGAAATATGTGGTAAAGAATGAGGGCTTTCAGATTAATGAAGTTGATTTAACATGTAGCAGCAGGTTAAGAGGGGTTATGTGGACAGATGCTCAGCATGGTGGCATTTTTTGTCTTTACATGGTTGTGGTGGTGGTGGCCAGGGCAGCATTTTCATAGTGAAAAAGTGGTGGCAGAAAACTAGTCATGAAGCCTGAAAAAGGGTCAGTACAATTCTTGAGTATAATTTAAGTTATTGTGTGGGTTAACTTTCATGTGGAGGCTTTAAGACAAATAACAAATAAATCAATGAATTAGTGGTAAACAAGTTGATCACCTGGTGCAAGGGTCATAAGGTTATATCTTCCCATCTCATAAACAGTTTAACTATACCATGTTGACAGCCAAACAAACACAAACTTTCTTCAATTAACATAATATAAAATTTACAATTTGTTTAGGAAATGAGTTATTGCCTGATACAAAGATTTTTAGGAATTGTTTATTTTCACCTGCTCAGCAAGTATTCAAATATATCTGTTAAATCTTCAGTCAGACTTGACTCTATGATATATACTCAAACTCACACACACACAAATAAAACACAAGTGGTTTCCAAAATTGATTAACAGTTAAAACAGAAACTTAGAGGTCTATCTGGGAATACTTCGGTTTTTTAGTTTTAAATAATTGATTTTTCTTATTCTGTATTGTTGACTTAATCAACATTTGGACAAAACTTAAATTTCTTTCTTCAAACCTTAAATCCTCTTGGTTAACTAAATGTTGTATTCTTGTATCTATATATGGCAGCAGACATGCAGTTAACCTCACAGTGCACAACCCATCTATACCACATATCAGCCACGTAATTCATGTACATGTAGTATTATTGCTTTCAGTAAAAATGAAATCATGTCATTAAACAATACAAGGAAAGTTTAAATTTATGTAAAATTGAAAGGTTAATTAAACAGCAACTCTGGTGTAATCTTTGATTTACAGCTAATGTTTGGTAGGGCTTAACAACAAGGATTTGAATTAGATTGTGGTGTAAACGACATGCAAATTCTCATTTCCTACAACAAGATATGAGCCTGAGAAAATGCTTTAATACTTAAGAGTAAAAATGATCTCTTAGGATGTGTTGACTACATTTAAGTAGAAAACATGTATATAGTTTTGATAAGCTCTACTCCAAACTTTCCATTTTAGTATGAACTGACATTCTTAGTTTTAGACAAAGTAATAGGATTTTCCAATATTATGTTTGCAATTAAGAAAAATAATGTAACTGAATCCTCTGTTATTTGTTTTGATGTTAATGAACCTTGACATTAGTATTTGTGTATTTAACATAGCCACCAGAAAAAAATAAAACTGTGAACAGACTGCTTTATACATTGGTAAAAGGTGATCAAGAGTATATATGTACATGCTTGTAGATCTGAACAAGGAAAACTTAAGATTTTGGAGAATCACAGAAATGAAGCATCATAAAACAAATTTATCAACACCAAATCAATTTAAAACAAACTAAAAGTTATAAAGAAGTATGTTAATAGTGTTGCATCCACCCCCCCCCCATTTTCACATGTATCTTTGATTACCTAATTTATGTTTATGTTAAACATTTATTTCAACTTTGTGATTGAAAAAATTAGTAAATGTAAAATTTGAAATAAAAACCTAAATTTTATTATATGAACATTCATTTCAAAAGGATTATTTATAATATATAAAGACTTCAGGTAAAATTAAGTAAAATTTCCAGTAGGTCTGAGTGTGCAAGTTTGATTTGCTCTTTAAGGTATTATTAGTGTAAATGAAATATCCAAACTAGAAATAACTTGGTGCAAAACAACCCCGAAAATATTATTTCATTCTAGTTTTTCTAGCCATATAGAGAAATATGGAAAAGTCTAAGAGCTCTTACTTAAAACAATACTTAAAATGCAAAACTGCTATTTTTGCAGAAAGAAATTCATAGGACAAAAATAGTATTTCCACCTGAAACTAAAACATACTAATGTAAACAGATGGCAAGAACTGTTCCAAATTTAAACCACTAAGAAGATATTTGTAGATTATTGTTTTTCTATACTTACCACATACTTAGCTTTCAAATCACATTTCTTTTTCATTTTTGGCTCCGATTTAAAATCATTAAAACCATAAATTGAATAAATATATTTTCATGGTATATTCCAGTCATTTGATGAGGCTACTGCTATTGCATATGGAAGTTTGCTTGAGGTAGAGAATCTATACAATTGAATAAATCAATGGAAGAGGATGGCATAAGCTTATCATTTTAAAGGCAAATCAAATATCTTTTTAAAGAATTCTAGCCAGGGCACAATATTAAAAAAATGAATTAAAAATGGGACATTTATTTTGGAATAAATAAAATTTAATGTTTATTAAATTCACTCCCCCCATAAAATTCTTTGTTAAAATATTTTTTCCATGCCAACTAGTTTATTAAATGTGGGTTTTTCGGAAGGGTAGGAAAAATATTGTTAAACCAGCCTTCTTAACTCTCTAGAAAATTTAAATAGCACCAGAATAATTTTGATCTTGATGTATTTAACATATGCATGAAGAAGTTCATATAAAAATAGAGAAAGAGAACTTCACAACCGGATAATATATTATTAAGAGATGTTGGACAATTGTAACGCAACATGTCTTTTATCATAACTTAATATAAGTCAACTTTTTCAGTGTAATAAATTATATAAGCCAAGTCTAAGCGTGTATATACATTCAAGCACATATGATAACAATTGTGTACATAATATATTTATGAGAACAAAATCAACAGCATCATGGAATGAGCCTATTTTTGCCCATTAAAAAAAACCCCACCAAAAACTGTCTTTCATCACTAATCTAATTCACAGACAGAGCAAAGGTCGCCACTTAGTAATTCCATATGAATGTATGGTTCAAATTATTGGAAGTGCTCAGGTGTAGGGCTGTCAATATTGTTGAAAAATGCTGCCCGGGTACCCGTCCGAATTTCGAACGGGTACCCGGGTTACCCGATCGAAACATCGCATAATTTTCCCCGTCATGACCGCTATACAATGCTACCTAGCCACCTTACATGCACCTCATTTCACACAGTAGCAACGCGCCGACGTCTTAGGGGCCGTACATAAATGACATAAAGTGATTTTGGTCAATTTTTTACCCCGTCACAGGTTTTCACAAAAAACTTAGAGCCTCCTCTAATGTGACGTCACAAAGCTTTGCGGGCGCGGCCCCCATAAAAGCCATACTTCCTTTTCAAATATTTTAGGGGAACTTTTATTTAAAGTTGCGCGTTTTGATGTGACGTCACATTTATTCTTAAACACTTCCCTCCCCCTCGCCACAAATGTGTGACCACATCCTCCCCTAGGTGCGTGACGTCATTTATGGACGGGCCCTTATCCATATTACACTGTTAGTAACTAATTTATTGACTTTTAAAACTTACACATTTTTGGTGTATTATAATAAAATCAGTTTTTGGGCAACTCACACGCTGTAATGAGCACACGAAACACAATCGAATGGAGGGAGGAGGGTAGATAAACAACATCGAAAATCGTAAACCCAATGTTTGGTTAATATAGACATTGAAGCCACATTTTCACGGGTACCCAGGCTGAATTTTACTACCCGGGTAACCTCATGGGCAACGGGTACCCGTTGACAGGCCTACTGAGGTGTTAACTTTCAAATTTAATGTTTTTCTGGAAGAAAATATAATGAACTCTACTTGTTAAATTATATTGTCAGAGGTTTTAATAATCTTTGGTGAATTATTACTTATTTTTTTAATTAGATATCAGTGAAAACATGTTGCACATATATATAATGTATTCGATAAGTGTCTCAAATATTAAAGTAAGAAAATAAAGGGTTTATGCGACTTTTGCCCAATTGTGTACTAGATGAGACAAATGTACTGTTTACATAAAAAAATATACAACATAGTTTTATTAAAGGAATTAATTCCTTTAAACATAATTATGTAATAAATACACATCCAATCTATATATTTAATTCACCAAAGCGGGTATGTGCAAATGAGCATAACGAATGACCCTCGCTGGGGTCGACCAATCAGTTTATGGTCTCGAGACTAACAGGGGTTCTTGCATTCACTTGCGTCGTTCCTTCACAGAATAACATGTGATTCGTAGTGTATTGGTCATCACGTCCGCCTTACACGCGGAAGGTCCTGGGTTCAAGCCCCAGCGAAAACAGTATTTTAAAAAAAAATTTTAAAAACTGTTTGTGCCCGTTCTTTTCCCCCTTTTTTTGCAAACATAGCTGACCCTTTGCTAGGGTTGGCCAATCACAGTTTATGGTTGGCAAGCTGGGTGGTGAAGGGTGGTGGGCAGGTAGATAACAGTGCGAATGTCTCGAGACCAACAATGCGTCGGTGACCCCCCCCCCACCCCCCCCCCGACGTTCACTCGCGTTGTTTTAATTTATTGAATTGGTGCTGTAGTTTGTGTCCATTTGCCCCCCCCCTTTCTTTGCACTATCCATGAGCAAGACTGCAGTGTATGCTACGCTGTGGGGCGTATCTAGTCAACAAATATTCATTTTACTTACAAGTTTTACACTTGCAACTTATGAAATTTTTCAAAATGCGCATTTAAAAAACTGAATTCAACAAAAAGTTCATTATGATGACACAAAATCATTATCTAGCCAAGCAGCACACTCAACACTGTACACTTTGCACACCTGTCATAGCACACAGACTAGAAATGAGAAATTGTTAAAATATATCAACAAAATATCAGGATATACATAGTACATCAAATGCATAATTTCTGAACCTCCTGGTTAATTAAACAATACAGTTAAGGATAATGCCAATAAATAACAATTAATGCTAATAAAATTTAGTACTAATACTTATAATACACAGTATTTCTGAGTAAAATGTACTTTTAGGTCTTCACTGATCTGTGCAATAAAAATTACAAACATATTTTGCTAAAATAAAATTCCATTCTGAATTTCTCAGGGCTAAAACTTTAAGTTTCATTGCTTTAAAGGTAGAAAAACAAATTGAGCGGCAATTTTTGTGCTGAATTTCTAAGTGACTACACTCAGATTGTTCCTTGGACCAAAAAATTTCACAGATATTTTAACATAAACAGGGCATTAGGGCTGCAATGAAATCTTCATTTAAAAAAATTATGCATTATATGAAAAAATATCTGCTTAAAACCTAGTTATACTTGTATCAATAAGGCTCAAAATGTATTTTTTAAGTGCCTTGAAAATCCATTAACATTCTACTCCAAAATCACTAAAACTGAATTGTTACTTTGCAAAAACCAGACTTTTGCAACCTAACCTCTTCTAAATGATAGAACCAATTTTTTTCATAGCTCTTAAAAATAGATTATACTTAAAATATAAGATATGTTATATCAAAGAATTTTTAATGATTTTTATAACTGCATTAAGGTTTTAACATTTACCCGCATAAATGAACTATTTTATATATTTTTCTGTATTGCTTCAATCAAGAAATAGGTCAACCACTGTTACTACTGTTAGCATAAGCAACATTCATTACAGCCGTAAACATTTTTCAAACTGCAAACTTTCACTGCACACTTTTAGAAAGTAAGTGCAAGTACAATGCACCTAACTTGGTATCAGTACACCAAATAGAAAAGGTTTGCTGTATGTATCAACTGACCTATTATGCTAATAAATATTAGCCTGTGTGTAAGATATGTATTGCATAAATTCTACACTATGCATAGACAATGAACCAATAATTTATTTACAAATTTACAGATGCCTGGAGTATGAAAAATTGAGTTTAATAATTTATATGATGCAAATGATTTTTTAAAAGTATCTTTTGTCATGAGTACTCTAGTTTAATACATGGAATGTGTCATCTTCTCAGCCTCAGATCTCAACCTGCCCAAAAGGCCATTGTCAGATGGCACAGGACTTCAACAAACATGACTCCATGTCCGATTTCCATCTGAATTTGTCTGTACTGTAATGGGACGAGCTTAACTGTATTAATAACCAAAATCACAAAAGCCTCGAGTTTGATATCATCAGGAAAGAAAATATGGTAATTTGAAAGAGAAATCATATAACGCATAATATTAAGAATTGAAAAAAAGTAATTTATAAAAATTTCCAACTGTGATAAATTTTACTTATACTTAGTAGATATTCCAAAATCCTTATCATTTCAAAAAAATTATTGAGGAAATGAAGCAATTACAGATTCTAAATCATTTTGTTTTATCCTAAAAAATAATTTTTCATATGAATCCCATTTACGAAAAAAGACATAACAAATTAAATTAAATAATTACCTAATTTTTAGGGCTGCGGAAATTAACGATTAATTTCTCGATTAATCGTTAATTTTTTTTATCAATTAAAATTATTTTAATCAATAAAAATTTGATTAAAATTAAAGATAATATTTATAATATTTTTTTATTAATAAGTAATTCATTATTAATTAATAAATTATTAATAATTAATAATAATTTATATTTTTTTTTACGTACAAACTTCTCCCGCGTAATATTATAATTTATTTTATTACTTTATGTGGACCGGCAGACGTCAACTAAATAATACATATGCTTATATATAAACTAAAAAGTTCAATAATTTAATAACGGTACATTTGATCGATCTGAAATTTTGATACAATGCATTGTCATCCAAGATCTATCTGTGGTAAAATTTTGAGATCTCTAGGACCATCAGAAGTGGTTTAATTTTACGTTGGCAGATTTGAAAAATTGTGGACAAACAGGAATGAAAGCAAATTAATAAAAACGTGGTAAAATGGCTGACAGCATCAGCGCAGTTAAATTTAAACATATAACTAGAAAGTTGAGCAAAAATTTTGTTTTTAAGCTAACTGCGGATGGCAAAGTCGAAGATGGTGAAAAAGTTTACTGTGTTCACTGCCATAAACAATTCTCTTTTAAAGGATCAAATACATCGCTGACGTACCACCTTCAGCACAAACATCCGATCAACTATTAACACATTGTCATAAAATTTAGTTCAAAATATTCTTCATTTTCAATGTCCGTGAGAAATGTTCAGTTTAATGACGTCATAAAATTCTATTTTTGGCTTTAATCGAAATTATCGATTAAATAATCGATAATTTTTCAAAAGTTAACGATTAAATTTAAATTAATCGATAACAGCCCTACTAATTTTTTAAAATCCCATTATCTGTACTCAAACAAAAAGCACTCTTTTGAAGATGATACTTTGGGAAAAGTTAAGAACAGTCTCTTATAAAAGATTTAATTATAGTTACTTAACAATCTGCAAGTTGGAGACCCCTGTTCAAAGCAGTATTGTCCTGTTTTGATTTTTTACCCCAAAAAATTAGATTGAGTGACTTTAAAAGAAACAAAATGAAAAAAATGAGATCAAACAATGTTTATCTATACATAACATGAAACTTAAAATAACAAAATAAAATTCTATCAGATTCTAACCAATTCTAATGACCTTGAATTCTAACACAAATTCATCACACAAGTCTTAAATGAAGTCCCTAATGAATGTGCAGCATTTAGAATACATTTAGAAAATATACTTTTTTTTTAAAACATACGTTCTTTCCTTTCTTTTACAATCTCACTTTTATTATTTTACAAAAATATCTACAACATTTTTACACAGTTTGTTTTTTAACTAACAAAAAAAAATCTAATAAACTATCTATCTCTGGTCTAACACACAAAATCCTGATATTCTTTGCTGCGAAATAATATCTTTTAGTGTAGTCAGATCTGTATAACATTGTTAATTTGTAAGCACTGGTAGTCAAACATGAAAGAGCATGGGCAGGTGTGATAGAAATAAAGTACCACTGCTAACTCTTTGAAGCATCTGGATCCTTGAGTTCACTTTGGAGCCATAATGGTATTTCTGCTTTAAAACTTGAAAGTAGTTTGGACAAATTAACATTGTGTTTTCGATAATAGACTCGCAAGTGCTGCTCTGACAATCTGTCCATAGAGGGATATTTGTGGCCTTTACTCTTTCCTAAACACTTGTTCTGATTGTTGCTCAAAACTTGGCAGAAAAAACCCTTTGTTGGATCATAGCTAAAAATATTTAACAAAATAAAAATGTGTTAATGCATTAAATTAACATGGATTTAATTAAGCCAAAAGTATAGTTTTGGAGGGTGAAAAAAACCCACTAAAAATCATATTAAAAAAAAACGGTGACAGCATGACATTTAAATAGAGAATATACACATATTTTTAATAAACCTTTTTTATATAAGTAGGTACCACAAACTGAAATTTCAAAATGGTCCCACAGCTTTTCTAGATAATGTATTTTAAAGTACTAGTAATTCTAAGACACCGAGGACACCAAGTTTGTTCATATATCTTCATAAATGAGAAAGTTATGGACATTTGAAGTTCAGGTTTTTTCGTGCTTTTTTCTTCCCTAAAAAGTGCTGTTTTTGAAAGACAATATCTGTAATATTATTTTACTTATACCCACTTACTCACTCTCATTTCAACCAAAAGTATATGGAGAACAAACTCAATTTTTTTCAGGGGTGCAAAATAATTTAATCCTAAAAATTTATTGACCTGAAAATGGATTTGCATCATTTTTGGAGAAAAATAAAAAAGGAGGTAAAAATCCTAAAATTAACAACTTTTCAAAAAAACATAAAAAATAAGCCAATGAATCAGGATGCAAGATAATTATATCAAAATGAAGGGTGGCTAAAGATCTATAAGCAGAAATAAAGTGTTTAACCAGAAGTTTAATAATCAAAATAAATGTACGGTTAGAAAAATGCAAGGGTTCTCAAAAAGTTAAAATTTAGTCATTTTCAAAAATTTGTTAAAAAATAACACATAACCCTAAAGTTGTAAAAATTGCATTAAAATAAAGACTAACCATTGCTTATAACTATTCAAAGATCAAATTAACCCATTCTATATACATTTAAAATACAAGTGAGTTTGGATATGCGCAATGGTTCATATGAACTTAAGTGCAGAAAAGTAGTATTATATCAAAATTAAATAATTACAAATGTTTTTTTCTAATCCCAATATTTAAAAAAATGTTATTAATTATTAGTATACAGAATATATGAGCTTAATAGTCAGCTTACTAATAAATATTTAACTTAACATACCTTTAGACACAGTCATTTAATAAGCAAAGCTATTTATAAGTCTCCGCAAAAGATCAACATAAAACTCAATAATAAACTTATTTGGTACCTGTCTTCAAGCACCAGCCTCACATGTACCTTAGGTGGAGAGCCCAGATTTTCTGTTATTTCCAAATGATAAGGTAGGACTTATTAAATCAAAATCCAATTCTTTATCCAAGAAATATATATGTGATATACATGTATTAATCCAAGAAATGTACATAGTCCACTGATGAAATTAAATTCAAACTGTCAAAAACCTTCTCAACTTGATTCCGAATTGTAAAGCTGCCCCCTTGTTTCCTCAGTGAGAACCAGGTTTCAAGCTGGAAATGACAATTTATCAGAGTTTAATTTTAAATTTTCAAAATTACTAGGACTAAAGATCAAAATATATTAGAATAAAAATATTAATTATAATAAAGTCATTAAAATAATTAATAACAACAGTATTAGTTTTAAAGATACCTGATCACATGACTTGTTATTTTCTTCTTTTAAAACATAGAGTTGCAGTAGTAGTTTGTTGTTAATAACAAGAGTGGGCAGTGATGGTCTTCTATCCTTTCCACTGGCCAGAAAAGTCCTCTCAAGTGCACCATATTGTTCACCATCATCTAAAAAAATTTAACACATATTTCCCAGTACATAAATTATATATTATAGAAATTATTCTAACTTTGCGCTGAAATTCTTATATTTCTTCATAAGTGATTTATAATTGAAACAAAAACACCCCTAACTTATTAACTTATTGACTTTTTCTTAATCATTGTTTACATTGGCAACCGAAGTTATGATCACGTGACCCTCAATGTAAATCACAATTTAGGATTAATAATATCATTTTATTACTATGAAATATATTAATTATTACTCATAAAACGAATATATTTCAGGGGAAATACATCAATTTTATATCAAAAGTCAGAATAAAAATAGATTTCACTTCAAAGTAGGAGTGGTGGTTTACGTTAGTTACGAACCTAAAAAGTGAACGTTACTGACTATTACTGTACAATGAATCGTTAAAACTAACTAGTGAAAACTACTCATTTGCCAATAAATAAATAATTAGAAGATATTTCAAATTATAGATATGTTTTATTTTAATAATATTACTTACCAAATAAGCCCTTGAGATCGACAAATGTCAATTTGCTTGTCCCTGCTGGAGCGCTAGCATTATAGACTCGACCATTTCCGCGCACCGGCGAAACGTTCTTCGAAACGAAAATATAGGTTTATTTATTTCGTTTTGCCGACGTTGGCGAAAAAAAATAAATGAACATTTTTTTCCGTATATCAATTGGAAAATGGACAATCCTTTCAAAAATATTAACCAACAAGTCCAATTATGTCAAAAACTTATAATTATATGAATTTTTTCTGGCATTTTTACATTTTCTTACATTTTAAATAATATTCTATAAGGTTTTTTTTATACGAAACTAAAGCTTGTCCAATTTCGCATACGATACACTAGTTTTTAACGCAATTGTATGTATTTTGCGCTACGGCAAAGGCGTTGAATGGAAGAGGGTAAAAAAACCATAACTCGGCTGCTGCTCAAAAATCGTTATGGTGATGGTTTTCCAGCGAAAAATTTAATATTTTAAATTAGGTCAACATCAAAGAAAATAACATATAATTAAAGAGCTTAAAATACACTTTTCAATAGTACAACTTTAATTTGTATAACATCTCTTTTTATTATAGAAAAATGTGAGTGAAAAGTTGCTAATTTTTAGCTTCAGGGCGAAAAAACGCAATTTTGCGTCAGTTTGTGGTACCTAATATAAGTAAATGAAAAGCATTTAACATGATAATTGTAATAGTAAATAGGAGATAAAAACTATAAGTAATACTGACCGCAAATGTTGGCTGTAATCTAGGTATTGTTGGATGTGAAGAAACTTTTGCACAAGATGCATAACATTGACAGGATCATTGCGCAATTCATCACTGTGCACTATGTGAATCTGAGGGGGAAAAAAAAAGAAAAATTCTTGAATAAAATAACAGAGCATTTTCTGTTTTTTAACATGGGGCAGTGCAACATCAAACCCTAAACTGTTGTCTATCATAAATATTTTCCATGAATGTTTAGTATGCATTATGTTGAATATATGGAAATGTCATAAATTTATGGTAGCCAGAGTTGACAGTACATTTGAAGTTTCATCAAATATCCTATAAGCCTAACATATAATCAGATTTATTAATTAATTTAGTATCTGTGTAAACTATATGACACAAAAATTATTACTTGTTCAGCGGGGAAGAAATCTAGCCATCTGAGTAAGTGCTGGGCATATAAACCTGGAGTAAGACAACGATTTTTAAGTGTCCGCAAGTTTTGAGAAGCCATATCAGATGCACTGACAACTTCATAAAATGTGTGGTTTAAAGCAGTTGGATCATTGTGACTCCGCATGTGCTGGGGAAAAAGTAGGTCATATACATTTCACTATACATTCACAATCACAGCTTTGTTTGGTTACGGTTCCTTATTCAAATTGAAACAAGGTGACATTGTTTTAATGAGATGTCATAAAACTGTTGTAATGTAATTCAATAAAAGCAATGAATCTTTTATTATAAATATGAATTTTTATAATACAATATATACTGGAACTGTACCTGATACCAGGAATAAGCTCGCTTAGATGGGTTCATAAGTATCACAATAATTTTGGCTCTGGGGACAAGTGCAGCTACCCGCTTAGGTACAACCTCACTGTCAAAGTAGTTTGCACTCTTCTCAAATAATAGTGTTGTATTGGGCTTGTCTGGTTGAGGGAAAAATTCCATGTACCTATTTGATAAACAAAAATGTAATATACAGGATGATTAAATGTTTTTAAAACGGACACAAATTTTCAGTGACATGGTTTTTATCAAAACTCAAAGAAAAACGAAACAAATTTCTGAACTAAAATTTGATGAAAATTCAAGGAAAGTCTTCCCAACTTTCTGAACTAAAAAAAAATTTCACAAAAAATAACATAAAAAGTCTCACCAATCTAGACCAAGGTAGTAATTATTTGAATTAAAAAACTGGATTTCCTCAAAATTTTTAGGGCTTGGTACATTACTAGCAATGGTTGGATGCTGGGAAAGGAAAGAGTAAAGGGCTGTTGTACCTGAAACAAAAAATATAATTAAATCAGTAGCAGCCATCAAAGGCATTGTACTAGTGAATTATGGATTTTCTCAAAGTTGAGAAAAAAATTAATTGTAACAATTTAAACTAATTAAATTTTATTAGTTTCTCCTTACCAGTTTTCTGTGGGCCCACAACAATGAAATGCGGCAACCGATCACACGTTTTATTTTCTGGCCATATGCTTAAATGCCTATTATAGTCACATGGATTCTAGAAAGAAAATACATCATGTCATTAATTTTTGTAGGACTGTGAGCTTAGTTAACTAATTTGTTTAATATATCTTTTTGAAATTGAAGATATTATTATTGAAGATAATAAAAGGAAATGGAGAAAAAAAAACTAACCGTCCATACTGGATCCTTATCTAGAGGATACATTTCAAAGTACTTAAGCCCCAATTCAACTGGAGGTACTGAAATAAGCTTCATATTAGTCCAGCACTGCACAAACTTGACCAGACTTTCAAGCATGTATAATGCCAAGCGGTCATTGCCATAGTTTGATAAATGAGTCATGAAAATATTTATCTGAAAGAAAAAGGAAATATTCTCAAATCATTCATAACTCTTCACAACTATGAGATGTATAATACTTTATCAACAGTCTTTGTGAAATTTTGTTCATTTATTTAAAAAGTGAATGTGAAAATCACCAAATTATTAGTAATTAACCATATATAATAATTCTCAGTTTTAAATTAGTTATGTTGATTCTTACTGGTGTTGTAAGCACTGTTTGAAAAATTTCACCCCCTTGAATACTTGTATCAAGACCTTCAAGTCCACCTCTGAAGTCAGAGCTAAATACTGTTGTAGTGAATAGCCCACAGGTTTGTCTTGGAAGAACCTGAAATTTAACTAAATTCATTATATTGTATACAAATAGTACCAAAATATGTCTAATAATTGTAAACTAAGCACTATCTGCCTTTAAAAGAACTGTAAAAATTGTATTTTATGAAGAGGGCTTTCCCAAACATGATAAAGAGATAATAGTATAAGGCAGTGTTTAAATTATAAGTACAAAAATAGATAATTAAATTATAACACTTTCTTCAATGTTTTCTTATACACAATTTAAAAAGGAAAAGTAATGTCTGAGACAACGAAAAAGATTACATTATGTATAAAAAAAATTTATGATTTTCTAGCTACTGTATATATTCGTTCTATAGCCCAATCGTTCATAAGCCGACCCCCCCCCCACTTTTGGAAGAGAAAAGTATTAAAAGTGTATAACCCACTCGCAAGCTGACCCCTCAAAAATAATAGGGCAGCTTAAACAAAATGGTACACATTTTTTTTTAAACTACAAGCTAAATCAGGTCATTATGATGATTTACTTTCTACTGCCTATCTTTGTCTTTGTGCTCTTTGTTAGGTAAGTGCTCTTTGTTAGGTAAGAGTTACCGGCATTTTAAAAAAAAATCTTTGGTAAACAGTGACAAAAGCGCGTACATTAAAATTTGTTGTCGAAAACAAAATCTGTAAAACAATTTATAATAAAAAGTTCACAAAAATAAATAAAATGATTAAATAAGCTAAGTGCAGATGCTTAATCATATATTATAGCTTCTGGTAGAGCAGTCAAATCTTGTAGAATGTAGAAAAGGACCTTGATGATCTACAATAACAACAACGATATTCAATATCCATGCAGAAATACGTTAATGACCCGCTCGTAAGCCGACCCCCCCAACTTTTGCCCCTAGATTTTGTCCAAAAAAGGTCGGCTTGCGAAACGAGTATATATGGCAATTATCCTGTACAAAAACGTAGAATGATTGCATTATTGCTGCAACAGTTTTTAAATTTTTTAGAAGTAGCACGTCAGTAGCTTCAGCCTTGTGAAAATAATCTTTTATAAATAAAAATAAACAAGAACTTTATTTCAATGGGCAGTAGTAATCATATTACTTTGTAAACTGTGCACATATTGTGATAATGTCACATCTATTTGATGTTTCTAATTAATGGCTTCTCACCATTATTCCTTTATGTATAAAACCTCTGCGCTTCCAAGATGGTAAAAGCTTTGGGTACTCTTCAGTGCTGGTTGTCTTGACACCCCAAACCTCTCTCCATGATGAGTACAGGGGCTCATACACTGGGTACACACCAGAATGGTGGGGTGCTACTGCATATTGTCCATACACTTTTATATCATTTTCCTTTGAGAAAGTAATATGAACAACATTTTTTATTAGACATTATTTGTAATGGATATATTTGCCTTTAAAGTGACAGCTAAAATGACTTCTCGATCTAACTTATATGAAATATATGCATGTGTGAAAGTTTAAATGGTTAAGTTTGCACAACAAAAAAAGTGTGAACTTGTTTAACCTTTTTCAGGGCTTATTAGTTCACCAAGAAAATTGTTGTGTGAACAATTTTGAAAAGCAAGTCCCTTAAAGGGGCCATCCATATATTATGTATGCAATGAGGGGGGTTGTTTAATTTATTGAATTTCGCGTATGGATGCGTAGGGGGTCTTGACTGAATGTGTACGTACGCAAAACAAATTTAATTTGCATGAAACTAAGCCTAGTAACGTAAACGCTCAGGATGCAAAAGACATAAGAGACCGACTGAGTCAAGACTAATATGCATTGTTTTATAATATAATGCAAACAAAATTCTGAACTTTTAATTACTTGGAAGTAATTAACATTGGATTCAGACCAAACGTTCACACATACTAAAATCAGTACCTAAAATATATCCGTCTGATTTATAGGGGCCGTCCATAAATGACGTCACACGATTTTGGAAGATTTTTCATCCCCCTCATCAAACATCGTCACAAAAAGTTAGACCCCCCCCTACAATATTACGTCACAAAGCTTTGCCCCCCCCCTCCCCCAAAAACCTTTTTTTCTATTTGAAAATAAGCATGCTTCAAATCACTTCAGTCAAGTATTTATTTAGTGTAGGCCTGCATTCTAATATCATAACACGCCTACGCCTGAAGCCATGTAAAACGCCATCAAATAAATTGTAAGCAATCAAATATTTAAGTTGAACTTTTATTTAAAGTTGGTGTTTTGAAGTGACGTCACAATTCTTAACCCCCCCCTTCCCCTTTGTCACACATCGTTACAAATGTGTCACCCCCCTCCCCCCTTAGATGCGTGACGTCATTAGACAATAAAATTTGAATGTTCTATTGTATTCCTTTAATAATTTTAACATGAAAAACACAATATTACAAAAAAACTATAAAGAGTAAAACCAATATCTTGTGACCATGGCTTAAAATTAATTTTTCAAATGGGGTGAGAAGATAATTTGTACGTATGCACATGGGAGCGGGATCCCGAAAATGTACAGGGTGCAACATGGGAGAGGGGCGATACGAAAATATGACTTTTTGTCCATATGCAGGGCGCCACTCACTGGAAGCTGTGAACCCTGAAATCCCTTTTTTTTAATTTCTTGAATCCTGAAAATTCTTGTATAAATTTTTCAAACCCTAAAAATTTTAAGGTAACGAAGGGGCCACTGTAATTTTCATTTTCCAACCACTTAAATCCATCATCACATGTGTTTAAAATTTTTTAACATTTCGACAATATTTATTTCGCATTCGCAAAAATGTATTTTGAGAAAGTTTAAAGGAAAAAAATATATATACATATATAAGCTAGGCAATATGTATAATACAAAAGAAACGTGCCTATTTAAAGTATCTATAATAATTAATATGGAGTTCCCTTACAATAACTTACACTAATATTTCATATTATTTATATATTATAATATGATAATTAAATAAATTATTATTATTTTGAATTTTATTTCTTTGTTTTCAGTTATTTTATGACTATGGGCTTGTTTTGAAATTAACTCATTAACTATAGTTTATAATATAGTAAGTTCATAACTTAATAATAATAATTATTATTATTGTTCTTAGACTATAGGCCTTTATCTCATACTTATACTACTTATACTGTTTAAACTTGTAAGAGTAGAGGCAGAGGCCTAATGAAAATGAATACAGTCGAACCCACTTGCCTCGAGCTCGGTTAGCTCGACCACCCCACTAACTCGACGTTTTTTATTGGAACCGCCAAATTCTCTCTTTGTCTTAGCATTTTCTCATCGGCTAATTCGATTTTTCTAAGTCGCCGAAACCTAATACCTCGAGCACAAAAGAGGGCCAAATTTGCAACTTAACGTTGGTTAGCTCGATCCTCGTCGGTTGGCCTAGCAATGCACTCTGGCATTTTTAGTTCAAAACAGTGTTGACATCTCGCTTTCTTCGAGACTTCCGGTTATTGTGTGATTCTACGAGATTTCAATAAAAATTACCGGATGTTATTATCTTCTTTCACTTTTGATCCATGTGTGAATTAGATATATTCACACGAGGTGCCCGTAAATCGGCGTTAGCGGTCTTTAATCCGTCATTATTTCGCTGTGCATGTTATATTATTATTAAGCTTAATTCATTTTCTGATGCATTAATCATTTTATTTTTTAAGATAAACGAATATCTTTAGAAATGAAAATAAAGGTTTGTATCGAGAATCGACGGTGGTTTTTATATAATTAAATAAAAAATTATTATTCTTTTAAAAGTGTGTTGTTGCTTTGTTACCAGTAAGATACGTGACTGTGACACTAACACGCGCGTGACGATGAAATCAAATCATTTTCTTAATATTCCAGTACATGTATATAATATTATTAATATACACGTCATCACTTTTGTAGGTCGAATTCTGATAAGGAATGATTTTTTTAAAAGTTCGCTTAGACTTAGTTGCCGGCCGAGGTCTAACACACAGCCAACAGCGTGCTGTGATCAATGGTCAAGGCCGCAATAGTTTTATTTATATTACAAGTTTGATTGACTGAGGAAATTCGAGAGCATTCTGATAGTAACAGATATCCTGCACGTCAAAAGCATTAAACTTAAAATTACCATATTGATATGTTTATTTTTATTTTTTTTTATTCGCTGATTCGACGGGCATTGCAAACGCTAGCGGCTGTGACACGCGCCATGGGACGACGCGAGGCGAAATCTTTGACCTTTTAACGCATGCGCAGACAATTATAAACTGGTAACTTTTTGTTTTTATTAAATGGAATCGAAACATGACAGAGACGTAATCAAAGTCCTTTACTTCGGCATAAATATATATATATATATATATAAATTCCCGATTAGTCATAACTTTTCCCAGACTTTCAAGGCCAGAAATTTTTTTTAAAGAATTCCCGACTTTTTCCCGTTTTCCTGAGTGGGAACCATGGTTATATTTAAATTTTAAACGGTCCTTAAAAACGAACGGTCATTACAACCTTAGGAAAGAGTGAAGAAATATTAGGGTTCCGATACGATTCCGATTAATTGTCCCATCACTAATTAACGCTAACTAATTAATCATTTACATAAAGAAATTTCAAGCACATGTTAATATTTTGCCGCCATATTGGTTTTCGTTTTAACTCGATCATCGGTTATCTCGACGCCATTTTTCATACCCCAACGCCGTCGACTTAACCGGTTTCGACTGTAGTATAAAAAACTATAATTTAGGTTTGGTCTAGAATTACAACTACTACTACTATTACAACTATTGGATAATTAATAATAATTACTTAAATTTAAATTACTATAAGAGAAGTAGCCGTGAAAATTATTATTATTTAGTAGTATTGCCAAAGCACTAAGTCACTTAAGTCCTTAAACTTAAACTGTCGTAATTTTTTTTTAAATTGGCGTATCTGTACAGTACATAGTAGAGGCATAGGCCTAGCGCGCTAATTTCATTATAATTTTTTTTTAAATATCATGGTAAAAATTAAATTTTTTTTCCAACAAAGTCAGTTTAGATGCAAACCGCATCATTTTTGCTGCATGTTTTGATAATTATGCATGCTAAAACGAAAGTAGTTGAGACACTTCTAGTGCTAGCGAACTCAACGGTCAAACTTTTACTAAAAGTAAGAAGACGAAAAACTCCTAATGCCATGTTAGTATTTAAAAACCGTAAAAGGGTCATCGAAAGCACACGTCTGACGTAATCCGTGATACAATTTATTAATTTTTTTAGAAATTTGACGTTAAGCACAAAAATTCCGATTCAAAATTCAAACAGAGTGTGATCCATTCAATTATTTTGTGTAAGTTTTTCCGTATATTTTTTTTATGCGTAGAATGATGCACGATCGTGCGACAATGAGATGAGAGCTAAAGGAACGGAGAGGTCACGGTACCCGTCGTATTTATAGCGAGTCCGCACCTCACTGAATAGGCTTTCCGCGTGTTATGACCTTCTTTTCCCCGTTCTTTAAAACCAAGAAGCCAAATTTGAAAAACTAAACTCGAAAATCTGGAAAATCCGGGAAGAGCAAGAAAAAAACATCGCGAATCCGGAAAGAGCAAAATCAAAAACTCGCAAATCCGGAAAATAAAAATATTTAGCTTCACGAATCCGGAATTCCGAGATAAACCGGAATGGTAGCACCCCTGTCCATATTTAATATATGGATGGCCCCAAAAGCTTAAGTTTAATAGTTGTCAAGTACCATAACTTTTTTAAAAAAGGTTTCTTTGTTTCAGTTACTACGGGTGGGAAATTTTTTTTACCAATATAAAAATGATATGACATTTTTAAAATTATGTCAGTCAAAATGAAACTTTTCTATGCCACTCGGACACAACTTACTGGAAAGCAGCAGAGTTGCATGCTTGCACTTAACATTTTCATTAAACTGGCACCCATCATAAAAATAAGCGAAGTAATAAAATTTTAGATTGTAATTATTAATAAGAAGACATGTAATAAAAAATATTTGTAAACAGTCAGAGGCGTCACTAGGGAGTGCGGAATTACACAGAGTGACACCATCATTAGGAGGTGACACCAAAATGTAAAATTCTGTATATTCCAGTTATTTGGGACTGCCAGACTGTGAGGAGGTCTTTGGGGTAAGTCGTGAGGGGGTGACCCGATGAGCTACCGAACTGTTGACACCAACCCTAGTGACCTCTCTGTGAACAGTATATAGTAGACTATTAATATTATCTAAATAAATAAATATAATAATATGCTTTAATTCTTTCCTAAATTACAAATTAAAGCAGGCAAAGAAGGGAAAATTCAACAAGAGTTATTAAAATATCCGATTGTAATAATAAAACAACACCTGTAAAAACAAAGTTTTTGACTATAAATCCCTTATATATGAGACAGAACTTAAAGTATTGTTTATGTTCGAATGCGACAAACATTTACAGCCTGAAACTGAGTGAACTCCTCCTGGTGTTAAACACAAGATGTGGTCATCGATGGCTGGCGTGAAGTCAAGTGACCCGTAAAATGTAAACAATAACGACCGCTACATATAGTTTATAGAGATAAACTAAAAATGCATTAATTTAATAACTGTACATTCGATCGATCTGAAATTTTGATAGGATGCATTGTTAGGTGACACGATTCTATGTGCAAAATTTCAGCTCGATAGCATCACGGAAAGTGTGTCATTTTTTACTTTTGTTTTTCCGCCTGCACGACGACGAACGACAAGATTTCGAAGTTAATATAAGGGATTTAAAAATGTAGCTTGATATCAATTAGAAAAATAAAAATGGATTCCAGATTCCACATATTTTGAGTAAAGCACTACTATTTCATTTAAAAATTCCTTGCTTTCTGACTTCAATGTGCTCTTAATGGTTTTTTTTATTTTTTTATTTTGAAGAGTCTAAAGAACAAATGTATGCAACACAAGCACTAAAACTAAAAGCTCTAAACTTTTACCGAAAAATTGAAAATAATTGATTTTTTTTCTTTTCTCTTTGATACAAGCTTAATGAATTCAGGGAATAAAACTTTTTTTTGCCCATTCAAACAACTTTAGATAAAATTAATAGCAAGGAAGAAAACTAATCTATTATTTTAATCAATATAAAGCTAAACATAAAAATATTAGAAAAAAATGTATTTTAAAATACACATAAAATGTATTTTAAAATGGACAAACAGGAAGTAAAATCCCACATAAATTGTACACATATTAGAGCAACTTTCATAAACTGGAATGTGTATTCAAAATGTTAATTAACAGTGAACTCCATCAGTATGACTCCAAGTACATTGATGGCCATGTCAGGGATTCTCCTAAAGATAATTCCCACCAATACTTACCACAATTCAATTATAGTGAGTTATTCTGTTATAATAATATACAATTTTATTAAGTTTGTTTTGTTATATATTCAAAGAAATAAGAATGACAAAAACAGCTAATTAGTTCATAAGAATTAGTTGAAAATATAATTGTTTTCTACGTGAGTATACAAAAATACGCTGAAAAAAATCTTATTTAAAATAAAAATTAGTTTGCCTGCTTATTTTTTAAAAATTTATTTTAGTTAATAAAACTGTTGCAGAGCAAATTGTTACCTCACTGGGAAAAGATCCAATAAACTTTTGCCCTTTAATACACATGTCAGTGAGTTCTGGTCACTAGAATCAGTCTAATTTTCAAATGGTGATTAAGTAAGAAGCAAAATTATTCAAATGAACCACTATCTGACAAATAGTATTCAACAGAATCACATACCTCTGCAAACTGCTTGTTTAGTCTCATTGCCTTCTCTACATAATCTTTAGGAAACTTATGAGGTTGTTCGTGTCTAAACATGTGACTGAACCACCGAAATCTGTGTCTGTACTCTGTATATAACAAAATTGTATAATTGTGCTACAAGAACAAATAAGATACATTGTTTCATTTTGTGTTTAGAATAAGTACCAACAGTTCAACACATTTTTCATTCATGTCCATTACAGCCATATAATTTAAAAAATCACCACTTGGTTAAGAAAACTCAAAATAAATAACAAACCTATCAACTTTCTGTCTCCATCATCCTCCTCTTCAGTACCAAACAGGAAAAATCCACCAGAAAAACCAAGATTAAATTGAAATCCATCAATTTCCATCTGAAGACGGTCTTGTGCTGCAACCAAAGCCTAGAGATAAATAAGAATCAGATATTTGTATTTTATTTAAAGAACATGCACCATAAGAAAAACATGATCTATTTTAAACATCTAAAATTGCTAGCTCGAAACTATATTTTCAAAACTTGTTCTTATTCTCATATACATTTTGTTAAGGAGAATAAAATGTAGGGATAAAATAAATAAAGAACAATATAAAAAAATTATAACATATTTTGATTGTATTTACCTCAACATCTGGAACTTTCATACGTATTCCTTCTTTTCCAACAAATATATCATCCACATCAATCTGGATGTAACGCTCCAATTTTAGTTCCAGCCTTCCAAATGACAAATATGATAGAGCATCCATCATTATAACATTGTGTAACCAGAAATTCAAATCACTTCCAAATAATACTTTTGGGATTCCATCTATTTCCCCAGTATCGAGAACTGAAGTAACATATCTGAATTTATTCAAATCTTTTGAATCCTCAACATCAGTTTCTGAGAAATGTGTTGACAACTTAGAAAAAGCTAATAGTTCATATGTAGAATGGTTGCTATGAAATACTGTCCAACTATCTGGTAAAGTACCTCTCCATATTTCCCCTGGCCTTACAACTCGCCAAAGACTGGAATCTGTGTTTAATTTATAGTCTTCTAATTCTAAATTGTATTGAAATGATATATGATAGTCCTCAACATATGTAGATCTGCTTTCTGTACCCTCCTGAGGCTTTACAAAACCAATAATACCTACATGGTAGTCATGGCAATATTTATCAATAAGTTGTCTATTCCAGCTATCCAACTCAAGATATGAGTTATAATTTTCAAAGATAATTACAGCAAAGCGACCTGATTTCTTATTTGTTAAAGTTGGGATGGGCTTTGATTTGGATTCAAATTTCACTTCAATGCGTAAGGAATTCAGAAAATATCTAATTTTTTGTCCATTCTTGGAATTTGGCACCTCTGTAATTAAAAGCGCTCTGTGTGCAAGTCGTAAACGATCATCTGTTTTATGATGCCTAGAGCTTTGCATTTCATGATCTGCATTAGATGGTCGCACATGACACATGATATGAGGCACTGGTGGATTAGGTTGTGGTGCATGGATGCTTGAGTCCATCAAACGATAAAAGAAAAATAGGCTAGATACTATACTGAGTAAAAAGATGAGGATTAATGACCTAAGTAAAGAGAGTCGTTTGAAATAGAAAAGTCTAGAAGCACAGTTATAGAATCTGAATATTTCTCTCCTTAGCAACATATTCAAAGACACTTGTTTCCCCTGGTCATGAATGATGAGCCAACAGTTTTTAAATAGCTCATAAGCATTTTTTATAAGCAGCTGTATAATTACATACATAAACTTTCCAAGAACAGTTAATCTCATTCATGAAGTGAGCATATGACCAGCACATCAATAATTTTTTTAAGTCCCATCCAAGTATGTAGCAGTCATGAAATCCATATTAAAGTTCCAAATTTTTAACATTTGTAAAATTCACTAATAAATCATCAATATTAAGTACTTTCAAAGTTTATAACACTGGGCTTTTACTATTTTTAATAAAGCAGCATATCTGTGAAGAGAAATTTTTTAAATAATTATGGTTCAACAATGAAAGTTACTCATTAAAAATCATAATGCTCAGTTTTCTAATCAAAATTTTTTTAATAAATGTGAAATAACTCATTGCCTGATTAATCAGGACTGGTTAACCGTAACTTCAATAAGTCTGTATTAGCTTATTACCCCGAGTTTGTTTTTTTGCTGTGTTACGGTTACGATGCGGGGCAGCATACGAGACCAACTCACGAGCGACAGTGACACCATATTCCGTTATATAAATAATATACATATCATCACTGTTAGTCAAGTTCGAGTCAGGAATTTTATTTAATCCGCTGAGTTGCAGAAGCACTGTATGACAGCTGACACTAACACATAGTGTGCCTTTAAATTTGTGGTTAAATTTGTTACATTCTCTTGTGGGTTTTAAAAACTAAGGAAACATACCTCTCTATCGCTAACGGACGGCTAACCGGTCCTCAAAAATTGACTTTAAATCATCAATATTTTTTTTTAATTTGCTGAGTTGATGGGCATCGTGCAAGAGAGCTGAACACGAGCGGCGGTGACAGGCACTTTGATGTCACCATGAGACGACATTAGGTGAAAATTTGATACACTCTCTTGTTGGTTCTCAAAACTTAAGAAAAAATACAGGCTGGGCGGTTAAACGGTCCTCAAAAATGAGTGGTATTAACAACCTTAATATAAATGGTAGGGTACAATTTACAAACAAAATTCATTGTGATTTTGAGGCCATATTTATTGGTAATGTACCACATTCATGATCTTATTTCAAAATTGCAAATTTATGGTTTCAGGAGCTATTGACACATATTATGCTCTATTCTCACTGTTATTATCTATTGCTATCATAAAATTATGTTTATTAATGTCTTTTATCTTTTAATTATCTGTAATTATCTAATGGACATTATATCAATATTGACAATAGTAAGTAAAAATAGTGAGAATAGTACACAAATTGTGTAAATAGCACATGATGCTGGAATTCAGTGATTTTTCAATTTGAACACAGATGTGGTACTTGGTATATTTACAATTTATTATTTATAGTAGGCAGTTTATCAGTATAGCTAGTACAGTCGAACCCACTTACCTCGAGCTCGGTTAGCTCGACCACCCCACTAACTCGACGTTTTTCATTGGAACCGCCAAATTCTATATTTGTATTAGCATTATTTCATCGGCTAATTCGATTTTTCTAAGTCGCCGAAACCTAATACCTCGAGCACAAAAGAGGGCCAAATTTGCAACTTAACGTTGGTTAGCTCGATCCTCGTCGGTTCGCCTAGCAATGCATTTTTAGTTCAAAATAGTGTTGACATCTCGCTTTCTTCGAGACTTCCGGCTATTGTGTGATTCTACGAGATTTCAATAAAAATTACAGGATGTTATTATCTTCTTTCACTTTCGATCCATGTGTGAATTAGATGTATTTACCCGAGGTGCCCGTAAATCGGCGTTAGCGATCTTTAATCTGTCATTATTTCGCAGTGCATGTTATATTATTATTAAACTTAATTCATTTTCTGATGCATTGATCATTTTATTTTTTAAGATAAACGAATATCTTTAGAAATGAAAATAAAGGTTTGTATCGAGAATCGACGGTGGTTTTTATATAATTAAATAAAAAATTATTATTCTTTTAAAAGTTTGTTGTTGCTTTGTTACCAGTAAGTGAGTAAGATACGTGACTGTGACACTAACACGCGCGTGACGATGAAATCAAATCATTTTCTTAATATTCCAGTACATGTATATAATATTATTAATATACACGTTATCACTTTTGTAGGTCGAATTCTGATAAGGAATGATTTTTAAAAAAATTCGCTTAGACTTAGTTGCCGGCCGAGGTCAAACACACAGCCCACAGTGTGCTGTGATCAATGGTCAAGGCCGCAATAGTTTTATTTATATTATTACAAGACTGAGGAAATTCGAGAGCGTTCTGATAGTAACAGATATCCTGCACGTCAAAAGCATTAAACTTAAAATTACCATATTGATATGTTTATTATTTTTTTTTATTCGCTGATTCGACGGCATTGCAAATGCTAGCGGCTGTGACACTGCGAGGCGTAAACTTTGAACTTTTAGCGCATGCGCAGACAATTATAAACTGGTAACTTATTTTTCATTAAATGGAATCGAAACATGACAGAGACGTAATCAAAGTCCTTTACTTTGGCATAAATATATATATATATATATATATAAATTCCCGATTAGTCATAACTTTTCCCGACTTTCAAGGCCAAGACATTTTTTTTAAGAATTCCCGACTTTTCCCCGTTTTTCTGACTGGGAAACATGGTTATATTTAAATTTTAAACGGTCCTTAAAAACGAACGGTCATTACAACCTTAGGAAAGAGTGAAGAAATATTAGGGTTCCGATACGATTCCGATTAATCGTCCGATCACTAATTAACGCTAACTAATTAATCATGTACATAAAGAAATTTCAAGCACATGTTAATATTTTGCCGCCATATTGGTTTTCGTTTTAACTCGATCATCGGTTATCTCGACGCCATTTTTCATACCCCAACGCCGTCGACTTAACCTGTTTTGACTGATGCTGATTAAAATCACTTGAATTTGAAAAAGTTTTACTAAAACTAGCAGTTACAGTCAGTAGACTAATAGTAGCAGATTACTCAGAACTCATTAATTTAAGTGTAGTCAGTGTAGACTGTAGAGTCAGTATAACAATTAAGTATTAAATTTGTCTTGGTAGCCAATGCAACACTTTGCAGTTTTGCCTGCCATGCAAGTAATTAGTAATACTAATTCAGAGCCCAGGCTAGTAATACTAGTATTAGTATACATGTATTTATACTTTGTTTATTTCATTGTAATAGTAGGGTAATCCTGCAGTTTCTACAGGTATATTATTTCACAGCGAAATTTAATTTTCTCTTGAGAACTTACGTTTTTAATTTATTAAATGCATTATTATATGTTGTATTTCAGCTATTACAGCGCTAATTTGTTAGTCTTTTTAATTTCTAAGGCATATTTTCGGCTCTATATAATAATGTGGTCATGATTAGGGCTGTCAATTTTGTTGAAAAAGCTGCCCGAGTACCCGTGAAAATTTCGAACGGGTACCCGGGTTACCCGTTCTAAACTTAAACGTCGCATAATTTTCCCCGTCATGATCGCTATACAATGCAACCTAGCCACCATCCATGCACCTCATTTCACACAGTAGTAGTAGCCAACGGCTTGCTTCCAGTAACATACTATTACTAATGCACTACAATTAACTATAATGCACTAAAAACTTTTATTCAATTCCTGCTGTAAATGCATTCGTCATACTCATAAATGACAGTAAAATGAACATGCAAACAAAATGTCAAAGGCAATGACGTAACGTTCAGTGTCATACCTTGAATGTTAATATCCACTTGGCGTCGGTAGTCGATGCTAATGGCGATGAAGAACGCATTACTGAGATAAATCTCAAGTGATCGTGCTTTGGTCAGTGGTAGCCTACTGCTTTTGTTGACACCAAAAAATTGCTGACATTCGGGTGGATCAGCGGTTTGTTTATAAATATTAATTTATGAATAGCGTTCAAATGGAGTTCTATCGCGTTGGGTTGCCACCATTCACAGACACAATTTAATTACAATGGTTGCATTTTGCCGTGTCGCTGTCAACTTGATTGGCCCGATTCTACACGACGTCTAACCCATCTTGTTAACTTTGGGTGTATTATTAATATCAATTTTTGGGCTAGGCAAACAGGTGTTAATGAACACAAGAAACACACGCGAATGCAAGGGCTGTGGGTTATAGCAGTGCTTCTCAAAGTGGGGGTCCGCGGAAGTTATCAAGAAAGGAGAGAAAAATATAATTACAATCCTCCAATTGTTATCAATAATACTAACCCTATAGAATTTGTCATTTTTGACAATAAGCAAATAAATGAAAGAAATAAAAAGAAATAAAATAAAAGGAAATATAATACATTTCGCTACCATGTAAGTACAGGGAAAATAGTGCACCGGTTCCTGGTGCAATGGAAAATAATTCCTGCCGGTCCGAAATAGATTTTTTTTTGAGAAGCACTGGGTTAAAGGAGGGAAGAGATGAGAGGGGGGGGGAGAGTAGAAAAAACGGCATTAGATAGATCTTAGATAGTATCAATCGGTGACCCACTGTCGGCTATTTCAAAGCAAAGTCATTTTCAAAGCAAGGGTGTTTGAATGAACAAAAAAACAAACACGGCATCTTTCATCTCTGTGCAGTCCATCCTCACAGCCGACGTCTTTGTTAGTAACTATTTAATTTATTAAATTTAAATACTGACAACCTTGTACGCATTATTAACATCAGTTTTTCTAGGTCACCACGTGTTAATGAACACAAGAAGTGCAGGGGTGTGGGTTATAGGAGTGAAGGGAGGAGAGGGGTAGATAAACAACATTAGCTAGTATCAATCGGTGTATTTCAAAGCAAAGTTAGTCAAAGCAAGGGTGTTTTTTTATATTAACAAACACAGCGTCTTTCATCTCTAAGCAGTCCATCCTATTTTTTTTTGGCAGAGGAATTTTGTTTGTTTTCTTTATATGATTCTTTTAAAGAACCATTTTAATTGAGTGTGTTGTGCTATTTCTGTTTCACGTTGAGAGAAAAAAGATATATCAAAATAAATTGTATTTGTTGGGACAGTATTTTATTTCCCATTGACAGATATTTACCTTTGACAGATATTTCTCCTTAGATGTACTTCACAGCATATATTTGAAACAAAAAATTTTATTTGATAAATTGTTTCGCAAGCCACAATTTAAACACAAAAAGCCGCATGGGAGCCGAAGTTTGGCCTACGATTAATATAGACAAAGAAGCCACATTTTCACGGGTACCCGGGCAGAATTTTACTACCCGGGTTATCATACGGCAACGGGTACCCCGGTCCCGTTAACAGGCCTAGTCATGATACTTCCATTTTGTTTAGCTTGCCAGATATTTTTTACCTAGCTCGACCCATGCTAAAATAAATTTACTGACTGAAAATATTTTTTAAAAAGTATTATTCATCTATTTATATATTCTTAGAAGATAAATAAATATTTTAAAGACAATTTCATTTTATATTTCATTAGTAGATGTTTGATATTTATTTTGTTTGTTTTTAAGTGAGAAAATTTAATTTGGCATCTTACTGTGACAACTTGGCAAGTAGAGTACTACATATACAAAATGGATGTATCCCACTCTGATTATGTAGCTTTAAGGCTGAAAAAAGCCTTAGAAATAAATAAAACTTACAAATTAGTGCTATAATAGCTAAAATATAACATATATTAATGCATTTAATTAATTAAAAACGTAAGTTCCAACGAGAAAGTTAAATTTCGCTGTGAAATAATATACGTGTAAGTCGTGTAGAAACTGCAGGATTAACAATAGTAGTTTTTACCAAATTTTTTTAGGGCCTCAAGAACTCAATGCGTAAGTCTAGTTTATATCAAACATAAATTAAATTATGAGTTAATCCTATCATCCAGTTAGTAAGAGAATGAGGAGAGTAACAGTAACAGTGTAACAGTCAGTAAATTGTTAAGTCACTAAACTAAAGATTGAGGTGTCAGTGTTAGTTTAAGTTGCAAATTGTAAGAGTAAGTTTAAGTTAGTAAGATCCTTGCAATAACTTTACTTCACTGTCTAACAGACTAGCAGTACTAATTGAGTACTAGTACTACTCGCGGTGGTCGAGTGGCAGCGCGCTCGACTGGCGTACCGATGGTCACGGGTTCGAATCCGTGCGAAGGCAAGGATCTGTTCCCGGGGCTTAGGGCGTCCCTGAGTCTCCCAGCTCCGAATGGGTACCTAACACTAGTTAAAGTTAGGCGGCTGGGTAATGCGTGGAACCCTCAAAGCCGTAGCCGTAGCCTGTGAACGCTGCATCACTTGCCAACAGATCATCTGTCATGGTCTGTGGACGCATTAATCTTCTGTATAGAAGGAGCGTCTGTATAGATAAGATAAGTAGACTAACTAAATTAACAGACCAGAACTGTTCAGAACAGTACCAAACTAGACTAACAATACTAAGACTGACTAAGACTAACTTCGCTAACTAACACTAACACTGAACACCGATACATATCCGCATCCAATAATTTATTAGCGCAAATACATATTCAAGTTCTTTTGATTGTAAAATCCAAGATTTCACTCAATACAACCCTCGCCACCTTTATTTTATGAAAATACACTAACCATACAATGCAGTATTTAGTTATTTTTATTTGGGACTTCTCACTGGGTACTGAGTCTTCCATAACCAAAACTTGCATATTACTCCGGAAGTTGTACAGTTAACTAAACTTTTATACTTTTTATTTCATTTTTTATATTGCATTGTATTATAAAGAATTTATTCTTGATAATATTGTACATGATAATTATTTTAAAAGTTCGGAGTGATTAAAATTTACTAAACAAATATTTCAAATATATAGTTAAATAACCAACATGCATTTATATCTGATCTATAATGGCAGGTTCTCTTAAAATCCCTACCGTCATCCATCCTATAAACGTCCTAAAACCTAAATTGCTATTAATATTAAGGACGAATAAATTCTTATTGGGAATAACAAGGCTTCTGATACCATTTTTTATATTATTTTTAAGCGGGGTGGGGGAGAGGGTAAAATGTATATTTTACAGGTGTTAGTTTACTAAGGTATTGTAAATGCGTACCGTCAAGCTATAGGCATAGGATTTCACCAAGATTATAGGATTTATGGGCTTCAAGGGCTGTCTAAGCCGGAGTGGATGCGGGGATAAGCCCCCTCATCCCAAGAAATGCTCCAATGGCCTGCTACTCTAATCGCCTCTGGCAGCCAAATCCAGCTCCTGGCCTTCACGTGTGGCTTTTCAAACAAGTCCGGCGAAGCCTGTTCCCAACTAACAGGAGAAGGGGTGTAAGGCGGACCACTGGCGCCTCAAGACCAGTTGCTTCGGGTAGATGAGGCTCGTCAGCCTTAGATGGCCGCTCATCTAGGGAAGGAAAACTCGACTGTCAAACGTCCACTGCCTGGGGCCATACTCACTCACGAGAAAGGCTAGGGGGTAAACCTCGATCACAAATCAGGAGCCGGATCCCGGAGGCAGCTGGCGTCGTGATTTACAACGTCTCTCTGGCAATTCCTGCGACGTAGTTGATACCAAGATGTACTGGCTCTGGCTCATGCCCTTGGACCACACAGCTGCGTGGAGAGAGGGGGTCTGATGCACTGGGCAACAGCTGATGTCTCCACACCACTCTGCCCAGAGCTGTGCTCTGGAGAGGACACTCAGCTTCGCTCACAGCGTCGACACAACACGGGAAGTAGTAGTGACCGGTTATAAGCCACCCGCTCAATGCGTAGAGCTGGCGCAGGGATGCTCCGACGGGGGAGATATCTTTGTCTCATGGACAGCTACGCCCGCTCAAGCTGGGCAGCCCTCAGTCAATAAGGTGTTGTCCCGCCACAGTCTGCCTGCCCTACTGGGTGCGTGGGGCTCAGGGTGCACACATGCCTGACAAGTAGACTGTAAACTCGTGCACCAACCAATACAAATATAAATTTAAAAAAACAAAAGGAAAACCCCAATCCTCAAGCTGGGGATCTGGAATGTACGGACGCTGACACCCGGGATGTCAGACGACCTTAACGATATCAGCGATGCCAGGAAAACATCTGTAATAAACAACGAACTGGCAAAACTGCAGGTAGACATAGTCACCTTACAAGAGACACGACTGCCAGGTTCTGGTTCATTACGACAAAAGGACTACACGTTCTTCTGGCAAGGCGAAAGCGAGGAAGAAAACAGAGAACATGATGTTGGATTTGCTGTCCGAAACACCCTCTTGGGGATGGCAGTACTGAAAGGCTTCTCTCACTTTGCCTACACACCTCAACAGGGCCCGCCTACCTAATTAGCGCATATGCTCCTACGCTCTATGCAACCATACAGGCAAAGGACAAGTTCTACAACCAGTTGGACTCACTGCTAAGCTCAATCCCCAAAGACGAGCATGTCATATTGTTGGGTGACTTTAACGCTAGGGTGGGTGCAGACTACATCTCATGGCCCTCTTGTCTGGGAAGATTTGGCACAATGAAAACGGACAGAGACTCCTGGAACTATGCTCTTATCATAATCTCTGCATCACCAATACTTTCTTTCAGACAAAGCCACAACACAGAGTGTCCTGGAGACATCCCCGCTCTAAGCACTGGCACCAGCTGGACCTAATTATTACCAGGCGCTCTGCATTGAAACATGTTCTCCTCACTCGAACTTTCCACAGTGCCGACTGCGACACAGATCACTCACTGGTATGCTGTAAGCTGAGATTACTGCCCAAGAAAACTCACCGTTCCAGACCAGTAGGCAGACCCCGTATTGATGTGAGCAAAACTTCTCACCCCGACAAGAAAGCTTAGTTTATACAAGCTCTCTCCAACTCACTAGACTCTGACCTGCCAGGCAATAGCCCCAAGGAAAAGTGGGAGCATCTCAGACAGACCATCCACAGCACAGCCCTGCAGATCTCCGGAAGAAAAAGGACCAACCACAATGACTGGTTTGAGGCCACCTCTGCCACACTCACCCCTGCTGTAGAAGAAAGAATAAGTGCCCACCAAAAATACAAGCACTCCCCAAACTCACAGACATTGCAGGCGTACAGATTAGCCAGGAGCAATGTTCAGAGATTAGCTAGGCAATGCGCAAAAGACTACTGGCTCCAACTCTGTCAGAGCATCCAGCTAGCGTCCAACACCGGTAATATAAGGGGGATGTATGATGGCATTAAAAAAGCCAAGGGGCCTTCTAAGAAAGTCATAGCCCCACTGAAGTCCTCAACCGGAGAAATAATCCGCGACAAGTCTAAACAGATGGACAGATGGGTGGAGCACTATTCAGAACTTTACTCCCAACAAAACCACGTAACCCAAGATGCCATCGATGCCACCCAAAGCCTCCCCCTCATGGCAGAACTGGACGACATACCTACCCTGGCAGAACTAAAAGAAGCTATTGAGCGATTACCTATAGCCAAGGCCCCCGGTCAGGACGGAATCCCACCTGAGATCATCAAATGCGACAGTAGTGTATTGCTGGAACACCTTCATGGCCTCCTCTGTCAGTGCTGGGAAGATGGAGCAGTACCAGAGGATATAAGAAATGCCAACATAATCACCCTGCATAAAAATAAAGGAGACAGAAGCGACTGTAACAACTACAGAGGCATTTCTCTCCTTAGCATCGTGGGTAAGGTCTTTGCACGCGTTGTCTTAAAGAAACTGCAAAGACTTGCTGAGAGAGTATATCCTGAATCACAGTGCGGCTTCCGGGCAGAAAGGTCAACAATCGACATGATATTTTCTCTAAGACAACTTCAAGAAAAGTGCCGAGAGCAACACATGCCCCTCTATCTGGCTTTCATTGACTTAACAAAGGCTTTTGACCTGGTCAGCAGAGATGGTCTGTTTACAGTCTTGGCAAAAGTTGGCTGCCCACCAAAACTGCTTAACATCATACATGCTAGTCATTCCACGATGATATGAAAGGCACGGTGCAGTATGACGGATCAACTTCCCCTCCATTTGATATCCTCAGCGGAGTCAAACAGGGCTGCGTCCTCGCCCCGACACTCTTTGGCATCTTTTTTGCCTGTCTGTTGAGACATGCCTTTGGAACCTCAACCGAGGGGATCTACCTACACACCCGTTCTGATGACAAACTATTCAATCTGGCAAGGCTGAAATCAAAGAGGAAGATACGTGAAACAGTCATTAGGGACATGCTTTTTGCGGATGATGCTGCCATAGCTACCCACATTGAAGCAGATTTGCAAAGCCTAATGGACCGCTTTGTCAAGGCCGCCAGCGACTTTGGCCTAACCATCAGCCTCAAAAAGACTAACGTGATGGCCCAGGATGCTGATCCACCCAACATTACCATCAATGGTTGCCAACTTGAGGCCGTGGATCACTTTACATACCTTGGCTCCAACATCACCAACAACCTGTCCCTTGATTCCGACCTAGACATAAGGATCGGCAAAGCCTCCACAACTATGGCCAGGCTCTCAAAAAGAGTATGGAACAACAAAAAGCTGACCATCAAAACCAAAATTGCTGTGTACCGAGCATGTGTGCTAAGCACCCTCCTTTATGCAAGTGAATCCTGGACCCTATACTCAAGGCAAGAAAGGAGATTGAGTGCTTTCCACATGCGCTGACTCCGGCGCATCCTGGGAATCGCCTGGCAGGGCCATGTCACCAACAATGAGGTGCTAAAACAGGCCAATATACAAAGTATGACAACTCTTCTCCGCCAGCGTCGGCTCAGATGGTTGGGACATGTTCGCAGATTGGAGGATGGCAGAATCCCAAAGAACATCCTCTACTCTGAGCTAGCTAAAGAAAAGAGGAATACAGGCCGGCCTGACCTCCGTTTCAAAGATGTCTGCAAGAGGGACCTCAAAGCTATTGGCATTAACATAAATGGCTGGGAGGAACTCGCTGGGGACAGACACAGATGGATACATACGTTGACTGCCGGGCTAGAAGCAGGAGAAAGAGACCTGCGGCAGATCGCAGACGCGGACCGCCAAAAGAGGAAAAGGAGAGCTAATCAGACAACCACAGGTGCTGCCTTTCAGTGCCAGAAGTGCGGCTAAGGCTGCCATTCGCGAGTGGGCTTGTACAGCCACAACAGAAGCTGCAGGGCCACGAGCGAGGATCCCACAGAAACTTCCGTCGTCTCACGAGACATAAGGAAAGCCAACCAATATGATTTATATTTAGCCTAGGGGCCGTCCATAAAGTACGTCACGCTATTATTGACCATTTTTGACCCCCCCCTGTCACAAACTGTCACAAATCTCTGGACCCCCCCCCCTAAAGTACGTCACACTTTCGAAAAATAAATTTTTTAATTAACACCTAATTAAAATATTTAATTTAATACTTAAATTACACTTCACCATTAAAACTGTATTAAAATATAAACTTTCCAATTAAAAGTAGGGATGTACCAGATTCAAAATTTTGAAATCCGGCCGGAGCTGAATTTGGCCGGATTTATGAAGTGAAATCCGGCTGGCGCCGAAATCAGATTTCTTAAAATGGCCGGATTCCTGATTTGCCGGAGCCATTATGAATATATATATAAATTAGGAATCTACCGGCCAGCCGGATTTATAAAGTGAAACCTGCCGGAGTCGAAGCCAGAGCCGGATTTTTTTTAAAATAGCCGGATTCCGGATTTGCCGGAGCTGGAGCCGAAATCCCGTACACCCCCACTTAAAAGAACTATCATATTATTAAAATGACTTTAATAGTAGAATAGTTAATTGGCAACAGTTGTCACAGTTATTCAATGAAATAGTAACTCAATCTAGATCAAATTTGAAAAGAAAAATTGCAAAAATTACACTTGACAATTGTATAATACACATAATTTCTCTGCTAACTTTTCATTTACAATGAGTGAGGTTAAGTTTTAGATAATCTTCCGATTATGCAATCTATTGACACAGGATAATAAGTAGATTAGCGAAACTTGACCTCACCCAGAGATTAAATAATACAAAGAAAACAAAACAATTTGACTTTTAAAAAAAAAGGACTAGATTGACAAATTATGTGACCAACTCTTGTGCTATATTGAATCTGTTTATTATGGTCCTATGAATTATGTTTCATTCAAAAATATTCACTGGACATCATCTTACAACGATGAAATGAAGTTTTCATCCATAGTTACGACTGACATCATTCTTTCACCATCATCGTTTCCTGGAAGGATAATTGCAGACAGATCAACTCGTCCTCATCTAGCCACTCAACAGCCTCTGTATGTGCATTTTCTCTTCTGGCAATAACTGCCATAGGTTCTCTTTGCCTTCTAGAAGTGATTCTCAAAGGACGGATGCTTTTTATCTGAGTTGATTCTGGAACAGTTTGGGTGGGCACATTCTCCTGAGCCCGAGCTCTGTGTTGTCCTGTATGTTTCTTCAAAATTGTTTGTGAGGCTAAATATAAGTGACCTACTTTGCAAAGTAGATCAAATAAGCTGGTAATCATATGGTTGTACTTTGAAAACTCCTGTTGATCTTGGCATAATGTCATCAAATTTGAGAGTTTGTGCTACAATCAAGGAAGGACATTTATGAGAATCTGCATCTTTCTGAAGCTTTGAGTCCATCAACTATTTGGTTGATTGGGATTGGAGGAGGGGAAGAATCTTGAAGGTAAAACGTTGAAATATGAGCTTCGTGCTTTGTCGCAACATTTCATGTCCTGATATTTAACAATTTGAGTGAAGTATTGGCTGGTGCGAACATGATTGTCAAACCATACCTGATCCTTATATTTGTAATATTAGTCCTGCTGCATCCAATTCAGATTTATGAAGAACACATTCAGGAGATACGCATTTCATGCTATTTTGACATAAAACTAATTCTAATTTTTCAAAAAAAAATTGAAAATTATTTTTAAAGCTATTTAAATTCTACTAAAAAAATATAAATAAATTAGAAAAAAAAATAATTAAAAAAATAAATGTGTGACATCACACATGGCCTGACCCCCCTCCCCCCTGTCACAAAGTGTCACACTTTCTTAGACCCCCTCCCCCCCCTCGGAGCGTGACGTACTTTATGGACGGCCCCCTACGGCAACGGCTATATTCCAAAATTAATTTTTAAAACTACAATTGTTAGCTTGATCCTTATCCAGTGAATTTAAATTTTACCATTCCAACAATAAGTCAATAATTAAATTACCCAAAATCTTTAAAATACGATCTTTTAAATTTTTATTTATTTATTTATTTTGGTAACATATTGAGCAAACAAAATTTATCGGGAATTTCAAAATTATAATTGAAGGAATACAATGTTCATAACAACTGGCTTGTTTCCCCATTATTTCGCAACCTGTAAACTGTAAAGTATAGCTAAGAGCACTGAATTACTAATCAATAACACACAACTCTTCAGCATTTTCATGATGATCACATTCACACATTCTATTTATTCTTTTGATAGAATATTGAATCAATATTGAATATTGCTTATCAGAAGCCTTTGCATGCTAAAATAAGACCAAATATCTTCAGCTATCAATTATTTCCCTCTGTCACTTTTCAATTCTTCTCAATAATTATGGTAGATCATATAAAGTCAAACCTTTCATTACGAGCACCTCTCATAACGAGAAATTCGCATAACGAGCAATTTTTTAAAAAGTTGCTCCCTTATCGAACGACAATTCGCATAATGAGTGACGCAGAAAGGGAAAGTCCCCTTTTTCCTGAAAATTCATCTGTGAGCCAGCACTTCCGCCACGATGTATTATTCCGTGTTAAGCACTCGGTCTGTTAGTATATTGTTTTCGTGTGTGATCAACCGTTTTTACAAATTTTGTATTCAGACAGTATTCGTAATTATGGTATGTGCAAAGTGTAATAACCTGTGCTAAAATGTCTTCGAAAAAAAACCCCACAAGAAGACAATCATAAGAGAGGGAAAAAAATAACTGTTTAAATGAAACGGAAAACCATTGAAAATCGAGAACAAGGTGGCTAATATAGCGCGCAACTACAATTCACCAACATCAACGATCTGCACAATTCTCAAGAACAATTAAGAAGATTGATGCTTCAAAGGGAGTGTCAAGAATGTCTACGAAACGGTCACGACACATTTTCGTCAAATTTTGAAGCGTCGGCAAAAACACATTTCTTTGGACAGTTTTCTAGTTATAAAGGAATAATTATTTGTCATAAATGTATATTTTTGTTTACGTTTTTTGTTTCAAATCTAAATTGTATTCTATTTGTTTCACTCTTTAACAATTCATAAGTAATTTTATTTTAATAAATGTTACTAATTTTTTTTTAAAATAAGTATTTTTTTTCAGTTTCAGCATGGAGCGGATTATCACATTTTACATTGATTTGTATGGGAAAAATTGTATCGAATAACGAGTGTTTCGCTTATCGAGTAATACTTTGGAACGAATTAAACTAGTTATGAGAGGTTTGACTGTATATATATATGAAATAATTCCCCAATGAGAAAGATGTGTTTATACAATTTGATGTCTCCAGTACGCATGTTTTGTGACATTGCTATAGATTTTGTCTTCCATTCCTTTACCAGCTTCATCTGATTAATCTTTAAGATCCCAAAATCCCCAGTGGAGCTATGCCGTAAGTCGTTCTTCGACTGCTTTAGTTGTAGATATATTCCTTTCATATCCCTTTCTCTATCAAACTTTTCTTTTTCTGTCATAGCTTACCTTTTTTTTCTTCTCCTATCACTTGTTTTCTTTCTTTCAGCGAATTAGGGATATATTTGCTTCATTTTATAGTTATCAGTTATCAGGTCTATCTTATCTTCTCTACTTATTGCATTTTGCTTCACACCGTTCTGTTCGCTTCCCTGTGTGTTTAATCTAAATGCTATTGGTTTCTCTGCTAAACAACTATCTTGATTCCCCTATTGCCCATTAATAATAAGAGGCTGGCAGTTTATCATTTGAATAGTTATGATCGGGTTTAAATCATCGTGTGAGATGCATAAGTAATTTTGGGCCTTTACTAAACTTCTAAAACTTCTATAATTTTTTTACAATTTTTATTTATTGTAGATGTTTAAAATTCTTTGTTTATGTGTAATATTCAGAATTATATTATCTGAATTTGCATTTGCCCCCAACCCCTTTAGCTTAGGACATCTAATACGATGATGAATGCTTTCTTCTACTGCGCGAACACTATCCGTGCTTGATTCATATGTGGTCTATTTGGTTATCTGATCTTATGTATTCTGTACAGAATATTATTGCGTCCAAAGCTAATCCGTAGTTTATGTCTAGCCTTGCATTTTTATTAGAGTTTTTAATATTGATAATGTGTTGTTTGTCCTGGTTTGATCAGGCAACCCATCCACGTTCTCGTCGTGAAGGGTTTACTTTCAGATGGTTGAACTGTACTTTGTGTTTTTTCTCTCTGATTTTCGCGCTGAAATATTGAAGCACTATTTCGAAATTATGATGTGGTGCCTCATCGAATTCAGGTAAATCCATGCACTTTCTATTGCTTGACGTCTATTTTTTCTCGAAAAACACATTTTTACCACATATTAACATGTAACAAATAAAGTTGAACTATATTGTATGTTATATGAAAGACTCCATAATAACCAGTGATTTAAACCTTCTCTAAAAATTTATAATGAATTTTTGTGCATTAAATATGAAAATATGTTCATTTTGATGAAAGGTATCCTACCTCGTCGCGACTTGCGCAGAAAATTATTTGTACAAACACGGTAACACGCCTTGTATCCCTCTCCTTCTTCAAGGTAGAGATCTAGTTATGGTTATGGTTTCCACAGAGAAAAACACTAATAGTCACTTCTCTTTATTTCACTGAATTCTGAATAGCTTATTAATTCGGGTCTGCTTTATCAATCATTTGGTTTACTTAAGTACACTGTAACTACGACCATACCGCTTTATGTCGAAAATGTCTCTCGGAGATGACAGTGGTGAGAGATTGAGAGAAGCAGCTTGTGTAGGTGACCTAAGTCTTCTTGTTAAACTCGAATCACAAGGAGTTGATATAAACAGTAAAAATGCGATGAATGGTTGGTAAGTTAAAGTTAAAACTTAAAGTTAAAGAAGTAGAAGTTTTAGCGAGTAATTAATGTTAATACTGTTAACGTTATTGAAACTTCTAGAGAATTAACTATTGACAATTTATATTTCATGATTTCATATGTAACTTGTAAGTGAAGGCCTTTGAGTTATTGTCATGTCGTTTACAGTTGTCAGTTGTTGAAGAGGAATTGAATTATAACTAAAGACACTAAAACTAAAGACTAAAGGCACTAAAGCAAAGAATTCAAAGATCAAAGAAGACATCTGCGCTGTATTTACATTTTTTTCTATTATGGGAGTGGGAGAATGAGGTCATTTACTGCCTTAATCAGTAATAACTTTAAATAAGATAAACTAATTTACTAACTAAGTATTAAATTAACTAATGACGCCTATTCCCTATTCATAGACTATGCCAATACACTTTTTAAAATAAAAATTAGACTGCATAGGCATAGGCCTACTTTAAAAGTGCAGCATAGGTAAGTAATAATGGATGTTGCTAGCGTTACAACATGATTGAACATGTTGTAATACTAGCCAGGAAACTGCTGCTACGACTGTCATAACAGCAGACGATTCGACATGTAACGCTAACCAGGAAACTTCTGCTACAACTAATCTTAGCAGTAGACACTTCGAAAAAACTAAGTCGCTATAATATCTTAACAAACTCTTCTTAATATTGTATACGCATATATAATACGATATTAATAGATCTGGGCTTATTTATGTAGCCGTGTGAAGGCTTAAATTTGAAACAGGTTCACAAATATGGGACTAAAGCATTTGTTTCTAACAGTTTTTATTTAAACTTAAACACAAATGGAACAGCTTTCTTTATTTACAAGTTCACTCTGTCCTTGGCACACCAAACTTTCATTCTATCTCCACTTTCTTTCTTCTATCGTACCACCTAGTGCATCTCGGTGTGGTGCACATGGTGCGGCGCTGTGTGGGTTTGCACAATACCACATTTATGTGTGCAGTAATTCTAAAATCTCAATTTATTTAAATTAGGGCTGTTATCGATTAATTTTAATTTAATCGTTAACTTTTGAAAAATTATCGATTGAATTAATCGATAATTTCTATTAAAGCCAAAAATAGAAATTTATGACATCATTAAACTGAACATTTCTCCCGGACATTGAAAATGAAGAATATTTTGAACTAAATTTTATGACAATGTGTTGATACTTGATTGGATGTTTGTGCTGAAGGTGGTACGTCAGCGATGTATTTGATCCTTTAAAAGAGAATTGTTTATGGCAGTGAACACAGTAAAATTTTTCACCATCTTCGACTTTGCCATCCGCAGTTAGCTTAAAAACAAAATATTTGCTCAACATTCTAGTTATGTTTAAATTTAACTGTGCTGATGCTGCCAGCCATTTTTTAGTTGTTTTCTGCCGGCCCACATAAAGTAATAAAATAAATTATAATTTTACGCGGGAGAAGTTTGTACGTAAAAATTATATATAAATTATTATTATTATTAATTAATTATTTATTAATAAAAAAATTTAAAATATTATAAATACTTTCTTTAATTTTAATCGAATTTTTATCGATTAAAATAATTTTAATCGATAAAAAAATTTAACGATTAATCGAGAAATTAATCGTTAATTTCCGCAGCCCTAATTTAAATATATTTAATCAACATATCCGCTTTACAGAATAACTTATAAGCAGTACAAAAATAACAATCACCAGGTTTGCCAACACCCTAATTATGGTTAAAAGAAATACTTTATATAAAATAAGAATAAGAAAATATAGACGGCCGTATTGGGATTACAATTTTAAAAATTATAACTATTTATTATTTATTTTATAAAAAAATTTTTGGACGGCACTAGCACTAGTTGTAGCAATACAATTATTTTGAATGGTTACGACTCGTCGTAACACTTGCTACGACTAGTCTTAGTACTCTTAGCAGTGAACATTTTGAAAAAACTAAGTCGCTAGAATATTTTAACAAACTCCTTAAAATATTTTATACTCATATATCATATTTACAGTTGAAACCGGTTAAGTCGACCACTTTGGGGTATGAAAAATGGCATCGAGATAACCGATGATCGAGTTAAAACGAAAACCAATATGGCGGCAAAATATTAACATGCGCTTGAAATTTCTTTATATACGTGTTGTGCGTTAATTAGTGATGGGACGATTAATCAGAATCGTATGGGAATATAAGAAATATCAATATAATGTTAAATTATGTGATATATTATATTATGCGAAATGGAACGTCCTTGCGAGTATGATTTATGTAAATGAATTAGTGACTCGGCTCTGACTGAGGCTCTCCCCCTCTAGTTCTAGTTCATTTGCTCGTTCGTCCTTGAACTTTATTATTACATGCTATTTACTACTAATACTAATGATGTAATTATAATTAAAGTCATAATCTTAGTGTAAGTTTATTACTAATAAATACAAAGGCATTTATTTGTATAAGGACCAAGGAAAACAATCAATATTCAAATAAATATATTTTAAATATATTTGTAGGTACTTCATAGTCGTTCGCGCATCGTTCTGCGCATGTTGAAAAAAAGTCGCAAATAGTGTTTCAATTTGTTAATACTTGACTACCATTACGCTAGGACTAGTGTTTACCGTAGTTACAACTATCGAACGACCGCTTACACTCATCTTTAAAAATGTTTAGGCTTATTTATTTAAGTTTTAAGTCTTCGGAATTTAAATAATTTATTCAGCTGCAACTTCAATAAGCTTTTTAATAGCTTTTTACCCCGGAGTTCGTTTTTGTCGTGTTAGCGACGGTGACTTCAAATCGCTTTCTCCCTATTCCGGTATCTAAATAATATACACGTCATCACTTTTAGTCTACTTCGCCTACGGCTAAGGAATGCTTTTTTAAAATAAAATTTGCTTAGTTGTCGAGGCACTGTACGGTCAAAGGTCACGGCTATTACTACAGCGCTCTAAGTGAATTCAAAGGGACGGGGGGGACAAGTTACGGAGTTTTCTAGTTAGGGATAATGAGGGTGGAGGGGGGGGGGAGAAGGCTGGAAGGCTAGACAGGTCTTTGATGTTTATATAAAAGGAAGCCTCTTGCTTTGACATACCAATACAAGACCACGAGAAGAGACACCTTCCCTCCCCTCCCCCACTGTTATACATCTACAGTGGGTTGGGGGGAAGGAACATTTTTCTTTTTAAATTGAGTCAGAGCATGCCTTGGTAAATGGCCAGTGTAGCTCCACCCCTCCCTATTGGGTGGGGGGGGTGATTCAATAATTCTGGCAAGTTGACGAGTGAAACATAATATGGTATTTAAATAAATTCCATCTTATTATGACTGTTTACTCCGTTTTATCAGGACTTAGTCGGTATATTAGCTTATTACCCGGAGTTAATTTTATGTTGTGTTACGGCAGAATACCAGAGCCAACACGCGAGCGAACGTGACATCAAAATCAAAGCGTTTTCTTAATAATACTGTAATAATATTCTGGTCTATAAATATAGACTGTTTGTGGTGTTCGCTAGTGACTGATTTAAAAAAAAATTGTATTCACTTAGTTACCGAAGCATAGTACCAGAAGTAACAGCGCTGAGCAAGCGGGCTGTGACGTCACCAGCAGACCCTGGTGAGGCAGAAAATTGGTCCCTTCCCTTGGTTATAAAAAAAATCATAGCTAACATTTTCAAAAGCTGGCGATTGGTCATGGGGATCGAGCTAACCAAGTTAAGTTGCAAATTTGGCCCTCTTTTATGCTCCAGGTACTAGGTTTCGGCGACTTACAAAAATCGAATTAGCCGATGAAAAAATGTTAAAACAAAGAGAGAATTTGGCGGTTCCAATAAAAAACGTCGAGTTAGTGGGGTGGTCGAGCTAACCGAGCTCGAGGTAAGTGGGCTCGACTGTAATACGATATTTATATTAATAGATCTGGGCTTATTTATGTGTTATGAGTGTATTAATTCTAAAATCTAAATTTATTTAAATAGATTTAATCAACTTATTTGCTTTTCAGAATAAGAAGAACAAAAATTACAATTACAATCACACTCGTGATTAAAAAAAATTTTTTTAAAATTAAATGTTAAAAATTTGGATGGGAGCTGGATTCGATCCCACTATCGGTTTTAACATCAAACTCATCCGACTATCACTTCGTCTCGTGAAGCTCATGTCAGATTTTGATTGTTTAAAATTATAACTGTTTGTCATTAAATGGACACCAATCAAGTTTTTTTTAACCTTTAAAATTCATTAATCGGCTTACCTAGTAATCATGAAATTTTATTATGAGAACTATTGTTTAGTATAAGTATTAGTATTAGCATAATTAAAATACAGCATTTTTTTATGACTAGTTGTAGCAGCAGACAACTCGACGAGATGTTGCTAGTGTTACGACATGTCGTAGGACTAGCAACATCCCGTCGAGTTGTCTGCCGTTACTTTGTCATAGCAGCAGACACTTCGAATAATAATTAGGCTCTACTATGTGACTATGTGAAGTACGTGGATTGATATTATTTATAGAATAAATTATTAATTTAAGGGGTTGGTTTGAGACATTTTAGAGTCATATCATTTTTAGGGTTATCTTTTCATATACATTACAGATGCTCTTTCTATATAGAACACTGAAAAATATTTTGTGCTATGCAATGTTCCCTTTAAGCTGCGCGGCGGGTGCGCGGCCGCGCAGATATTTTACAGACGCCGCGCAGCAGTTTGGAATTACCGCGCAGCAAATTTGATAAAATATTGCACGAAATATGGATGCTGAGCAACTTTGCACACAAGTTTTATGACTTTGCACACGGACCAGCGAACCTTAGAGGGAACATTGGTCCCATGTTTATCCATAGTTTATGTATAGTCTTCCATTTTATTAGTTTTAACTTCCGAAAAGGGGCGGCCTCTACATGGCTCGGCAGATGAGTAGTGTTACGGAGCTGATGGCAGCCTGAAACTGACAACTCCTGGCAGGCAATGCCGAAGTCCGATATGTTAGGTGATAGTCACATATGATTACAGTCGCTGTACGGATCTTAGGCGGAACATTAGATGCAATGCCGATTATGAAAACCATAGTATCCGTTGAGGGTCTGGTTATTCTGAAGCGACCGTTTTGCCCCCCTCATTTTACTAGCAACGCCATTGAGCAGTGCAGGTTTATGGCCAGGAGCGCCAGTACGGATTAGCAGAAGGTACAGTGAAGAACGTAGCGAATGACAGCTCTGAGGAAACCTTCCAGTGGGGGCACACCCTAGGTAGGTCATTGATGATCCCCCGGTTTGCGGCAGTGCTAACCATAGAGACTCGTGTGCTTTGCCGGGGTGGCGCTGAAGTGGTAGCGAGTCAAAGTAGGGAAAATTCCACCCCTCCTTGTGAGGTCTTTAAAGTGGGAGGCATTTTCGACCTTGTATCTTGGATGCCCAGGCGACCGCTTCAGAAGCGACCGTTCCGGGGGGCGGGGAGGGGGGGGTCCTCTCAGCTATTTGGTCCCTTAGGGGGAAAGAGAGCTGAGGGGGGTTTCCGGGAAGACCCATGAAGAGCACTAGGCTCGGGCTGCTGATTTTCTTCCACATGTAGGATCATTAGTTTTAAATATTGATAGTGTGTTGTATTCCTGGTTTGTTTAGGAAACTCATTCTATGCCTGAATTCCAGATAAAAAAGAGCAAGAATTTGTATGTATTGGTTCTTACATTCAAAATAAGAAAAATAGTAGGTTTATTTTTCTTATTTTTTTAGTGGTGAGATAAAATATTCGGTCAAATAATACCAAATATGGCGCACACCAATGTTCCCTCTAAGGCTCGTTGGTCCGTGTGCAAAGTAAAAAAACTTGTGTGTTTAAGTTGCGCAGTATCCATTTTTTGTGCAATATTTTACAAAATTTGCTGTGCAGTAACTCTAAACTGCTGCGCAGAGTCTGTAAAATTTCCGAGCAGCTTAAAGGGAACATTGGGCGCGCACCGTCCCTTTTACAATTACAGGGGGATCATTTAATAATATTGCCAAATATTCAAGGAAATGATATGTCTGCCTAGGGTTAATTTTTTAAGTGGAAGCACTTTAGGCCCATTGGCATTATAAATTTCTTAAGAGGACAAGGGGGTTGTAAAAGAATCTTGAGGCTGCACTAACCTCAGCCTGACCACACACTAAAATCACATAACTAAATATAATACAAAATTATCATATTCATATAAAATACATAAAGATTATTTTTTGTAAACATGTGGGTTCCCAGTAGCTAATAGTATACTACATGTATTTCTAATGGCTTCTCATACTTCAAAATGATCCTGTTTCACAAAGAGAGCCCACCCAAAGGGATTCCTGTTCCCCAATATGACATCGTTTTCTGGTGAAATCATATTTCCTGATGAGATACTATTCTGAAGTGCATCCCATTTCTAAATGTTATCAAACCCAAATGAGGATTCATTCCCAGTTAGAACCTGTTTTAGTTTGTATCATGATTTCTAGGGAGAACCTTTTCCAGAAAGGATTATGAGGATATCTATAAAATATGACTATGATTCATCAATAAATGAAGCAGAGTTTACTGTTATCTTATTCTTATTTAAAACCCATTATAAAGTAGCAAGCTTAGATTGGATCAATAAAAAGAAAAATTATGACAAATTTTCAAGAGATTCTCAAAATAATCTTTAAATAATTTATATTCTTAGTATTCTCAAAAACTTTAAAAGGATTTAAAAAAGTAAGAAACATGATAAGGGAAGAAAATCAAACGTTTTTGAATAATGTAGAAACTTCATTTAACTTATGAAAAGGGTAGTCCTTTAAAATTGAGAATATTCAAAGGAAGATATTGAAATATATAGATCTGATCCTAAGTATCTATTGAACATTATTTCTGTTAAACATCTTAATAGTAAAATAAAACCTTCAAGAATAATTTAAAAACTGATTTTGTATAATGATATTAAGAAGAGTCCCAAAATCAAATAGAAATACATAGCATTAATTAATATTTTCATAACTTTGTATATTATTATATCCCCAAAATTTAATATTAACCTTCCCCCTTCTCAATTCTATCTCATTACAGAACCCTATAACAACAAAATCTTGGTAATTATTCCCAGAGTAATAGAAAAAATTTCATCAGCTATAAACATTCTTCATTAACTGTTAAAAAAATACCCAGATGTGAACCCATTCTATCAAATAGAGTTTTATTTTTGCCTTAAATAGAAGGCCCTTTTGAAAATCAGCCATACAAGTACAGTAATGGGGTAAACTATAAAAGTTGTTTTATTAAATTTGGACCAAATGGAGCAACTATAAGTTTACTTTTAAGGGGCCTTCCATAAATGACTCCATAATAAGTGATATCACACGATTTTGGCAGATTTTTCATCCCCCTCCCCCCATCATTACGCGTCATCACTATATAATATATAGTAGAATAGTTAACCACCTTGACAAATATAATGCCTTATGCCCACATCAACACGGCTTTAGAAAAAACAGATCATGTGAAACACAATTAATAGGTTTAATAGATGAACTATCAAAAGGCTTAGACAAAACTGATCAAATAGATACAATATTACTAGACTTCTCAAAAGCATTTGACAAAGTTCACCACCTTAGTTTACTTAAAAAACTTAACTACATGTACTTTGGAATCTCAGGTTCCTTACATCACTGGATCCAAGACTTCCTTTTGGGCAGGGAGCAAACTAATAATTAATGGATCTAAATCTGCACCAATAAAGGTTAACTCAGGAGTTCCACAAGGAACTGTGCTAGGTCCCTTACTCTTTTTAATATATATAAATGATTTACCCAACAACATCTCAACAGGAACAAAAGTTAGGTTATTTGCTGATGATTGTATAATCTATAAAACAATTAAATCAGAACAAGATAGCAAAATTTTACAAAAAGACCTAGATGAATTGATAAAATGGGAAACTAACTGGAGTATGAGTTTCCACCCAGAAAAGTGTCAACTGTTAACAAAGAAAAGGAAACAAATAAATTCAAAATATTTCATTCATGGAAAGGAACTAACCCAAACTAAAGATGCAAAATACTTAAGAGTCATAATAAATGAGAAATTATCATGGAATCCCCATGTCAATGAAGTTATTAAAAAATCAAACAAAACCTTAGGCTTTATAAAAAGAAATCTTTACAAATGTAATAAAGATATAAAACTAAAATGCTATCTCACTTTGGTGAGACCTGTACTAGAATATGCCATGCATCTTCTGTATGGGACCCATCCACCAAAGAAAACATTGATAAACTAGAAAAAATCCAAAAAAGAGCTGCCAGATTCATTATTGGAGAATATTCAAAACTGACTAGAATAACACCATTATTTAAATCATTAAACCTTTAAACACTAGAGGATAGAAGAACCAAGAGTAAAGTAGTAATCATACATAAAGCAATTAACTCTAATTTAGAAATACAACACAAAGATAATTTAAACAACCCTCAGATAGACATAAGGATAAAAACACCTTTCTTATTCCGTATGCAAGAACAAACTCATACAAATTTTCGTTCTTCCCGTCCGGAATTCGGGCGTGGAATGGGTTACCTGAAGAAACCAGGAAAGCCAACACTTTATCAACATTTAAAACTCGAATAAGAATGCAGGACTAAACATAAACCATAGATAAGCGTAGGACGCAATAATTTCTGTATAGAAGGAGCGCCTGAAACAGATAAGATAAGATCACAAAAAGTTAGCCCCCCCCCAAATGAAATCACAAGTAAAATCTGTATTTCTAATTTAAAATGAGTATGTTTCAAATCACTTTTTGTCATTTAAGTATGTATTTAGTGTAAGGCTGCACTCTAATAACGTAACTAACGTGAAGTAATGTAAAATGTCATTAAATAAATTGTCATCATTCAAATATTTAAGTAGAACTTTCATTTAAAGTTGCCCATTTTGATGTGACGTCACAGTTCTTAAAACCTCTCCTCCCCTCCTCCCCCCCTAAAAAATGTGTGACCCTGCTCCCCCCAGGTGTTTGACGTCAATTATGGACGGCCCCTAAGTCAACAATTTTTTTTAATGTATTACAATGGGGTAATGCTTCAAACTTGGCCTGCCCTACAAATTTTGCGTAAGTCAAATTCACTTATAAGCAAATACTACGTGTATTTTTACAAAGCTTTTATATAGTTGCCCTAGCTCCAAAGGAGTGGGTTATAAAGGTTTCACTTCCTTCCATATCTGAGTATAGATAATTAAGTGTATTTGTATTAAGTTTGGTCAAGAAAGATCCACCCTAGCTAAAGCTATGTGCACAATTATGTTAATATACATACATTTAGCTCTTAAATTTAAAAAAAATGAATTAAATATTTTGTGAATTAATATTTTGTAATCTAGACACATTGGTGTGCCAAAATGATCCTGATAGGGCAATTTTATTTTAGAAAATATAATCTCTCTCTCTGGATAAGTATATTTTAAAGTTTTGTTAAAGTCAGCTTTTTAAACATACATTTGACCAGGGTGCCTTTGCCTGGCAAAACAAACAAAATTTGTCCACCACACCCCCTCAGCATACACACACTTTCTACAACTACATCACAAATTTGAGCAAACAAATTTGATGAATTTAAATTAAATCACAACTTCTAGTATTTTCAAGGTTATTGGAGTTACATAACATGTAAACAGTAAAATGACCTTGAATCACTTGATGTTATTGTTTCTACTATATTGCCCATATCAATCCCAGTTTGCTTGATTAATTGCAAAATAAAAATCATCATTTTAGTAAGCACAAGAAACTAAACAAAAATAAACTTAACATAGATATTGACTATTGTTTATTTGATTAGTTTTAATGTGAGCTATGGGTTTTGCACTGAAGGGTTGCCTATCCAAGATCTGGGTTAAACTTTAAAATCACTGGGGAAAGAAAAGAGATTTTTAAGTAAATATTTTAATTTTCAGGACAGCTCTTCACTGGGCTTGTAAAAGGAATCATGTTAACGTAGTTCAGTATTTGCTTGAAAAAGGAGCAGACAAATCCTCTACTAATAAAGAGGGACATGTGCCAGCTCAGCTTACATCAAATGAAGAAATTTGGAGGCTTCTTGGAGGTTAGTTTATTATCTTGCTGAATATTTCCGTTTCCTTCAATTTCTCAGCAAATGTGAGCATTAATCAAAATTAGACAACAAAGAAATGAGCTTAAACTTTTATGTATGTGTGTAAAATCTAATGAAAGTTTATTTGAGAATTTTCCCAATCTCATATTCTTAAATAAATTTAGATTACATTTCCATGTAGTTTATGGTGAGTCATAATTTTAACAATTATTACTTGGAGTTGGAGCTTTAGTTGTAAAATTAGATAGTGTTTTTTAAAATAAAGTAATCTTGAAATATGTTAGTGGTTTATATTATTTCAAAACTTCCTTTAATTTTTTTTTAATATCAAAATTAAAATATGTCTCTATCAAATTTTATTCCTGCAGCTCCTCAAAATATGGAAGTAAAAAATTCTTCATTACCAATAACACCAAATTACATAGCAAATCCTCCCTTTCCATATGTTGGACAAGAGGTAGAAAGAGTACATACTACTTTTTCTTCTCCATTTTCAAACACTGCTCACCAAAATGCTGGTGGTGAAAACAAGGCTTATAATGGTGTAGATCAGCAAACAAACGGTAATGCCAAATTACATTGTTTCTAAAATTAAAGGAACACTTAATAAAATTATTTTTCTTTTAAAGAAAGAAAAAAAAAGAAAATTTTACTAACACCCTATTCATTCCTATTGTAATATTAATACATTTTTGCAACTGTTTTTTTTTCTTCTTTTTTTCAGAAGTTGTTCTGAAAGCTAGAATCGCCAACTGTGATGAAAAAGATTTCATAGAGGTTGAGCTAGGCTTATCAAATTTTAATTTTGCAGGACTCATGAATTTATTATGTGCAGAGCTGGGAGTAGATAAAAATCTTGTTATGAAAATAAGAAAATTACCAGATACTATAGTTCGAAAAGACAAAGATGTCAAGCGATTGAAGGATTTTCAAGAACTGGAGCTTGTGCTTACAAACAAAGCTATGAGTGCTGCATCACGAACCTACTGCTTGGGGCCAGCAAGAAATCATGAAACAATACTTTACTAATTGAATAAGTGGTGTGTTAAAGCAATTTTATTTTAAAATCTTTGTGGTTTCAACCAAGACTGTGAAAATGGAGAAGCTTAACAGGAGTCTAATTGAAGTTAGTAATTACAGTATATTAAAATAGACTTATACATTTAAAAAAAAATCATGTATCGCATCGTTTTTTTACTTTTATAAAATAAATTACAAACTTTAAAGTTGTAAGACTAATTTTCATCCACATTTCCACACCATATCAGCGGTCCTAGTATACTTAAATCTTGATGGACCAGAATACAGATTTATATTCTATCTTAAATGTTGTTGCTGTTTGGCTGCATGGCTTTATAAATGTAAACAATCTTATATCAGACATATATTATACATTTTTTTAATTAATGATTATGACTTTGATTTTCAATATCATTATCATATCTGAATCTAAATTAATTATCAGCATGTTATTAGATTTTGGGACATGACAAATGGGATAGGATCTCTTTTTTTTAAAAAAATCCCTTATATTAACTTCGAAATCTTGTGTGTTGTCGTCTCTGTCGTTTGCGGGCGAGCGAAAAAATGAAAGTAAAAAATGACACACTTCCTGTGACGCTATTGAGCTGAAATTTGGCACATAGACTTGTGTCCCCTAACAATGCATCCGATCAAAATTTCAGATCGATCGAATATACCATAATGAAATTACTGCATTTTTAGTTTATCTCTATATAACACATGTAATTCAAATTCACGGTTTGTTATTGTTTTTCTTTCACTTGCCAGTTCAGTTCACGCGTTGACGCCACACCCACTCCCCCGGTTTTAAAACCAGGGGATATCATTCGGTGTCAGTCTATAAATGTTTTATAAATGTTTGTCGCGTTTAAACATAATCAATACTTTTAGTTATGTCTCATATATAAGGGATTTTATTGAAAAACTTTGTTTTTACGGGGTTGTTTTATTATATTAGTTTGTTTATATCTGATTAAATTTAATTTTTTTTTACATGTCTTTCCTCTCAAATTGATATTGCTAACCATGAGACACATTTTAATATCTCAGTAACATCTTTTTCTGATTTAAGTACCATTTAATGATAAATTGTGTAACATTAAACCCTAGTACAGAATCAGATATGTGATGTGACAACAGGTTTTTTAAAAATAGTTTTTAGCTCAGTTTTAGAGCACAGTGAAGTTTGCATGAGTTGAATGTTATCTCTAACCTTTGTCAACTGCTAACACTTTGGCTTGTTATTTGACACACTTATAAGGAGGTTTGTGGGGAAATAAGTAGTTAGTGGTTACATATGCTGGATAAGAATGATAAATGGAAGTTATGTTAATTGCAAAGGATATTTTTCTTAGTTTTCAAATATTCTAGAAGAGTAATAATATGCCTAGATTTTAGATATATATACCAGATAGTAAATTTTATCTATCTGAAGGATTGTATTGTTAAAATTTCTCTGTAAACAATATTTAATCGCTGTAAGTGTAAGGGATCTGACATTTTTTTTTAAAGCTAATCTTAATATTATAATGTGAACAAAAAGTGTCAAGAGCTTTTCAATCAGAATTTTGATTATTATTTTTTTTTAAATGGAGTAAAAATGTAAACAGTTGAAAGTGAAATTAGCTATACATAGCAGACAATTAATTACACAATAGCTTTTCTTTTTTTAATTTTGGAATTGTTTTGAGAAAATGTTAATTCCATCAATATAAAATTTGCATTTAAATTTTAAAACAGTCAAAACTAAAGCTTACTACTAAAGCTCGATTTAATTGGAGGTACATGTATTTTTTTTGTTAGAGAATTTAATTTTACAAACAAATCATTATAAATGAAAATTAAATTCTCTTGTGCAATATTTGTGTGAATGTTTTTATTTTGCAGTTTCCCTGATCATTAATTTACTTATATGGCACACTACTTTTCACTTAATATCTATGATCCATGCTTTATGTAATAATGTGGGGGTTCTATATACTATGCACTGGTACAAGTTAGAGGTTACTTTCTTTTTAAAGCTCTTTACTGTTATTTTTCAAAGAATGTCTTTTGTCATTACATTGTATTTATCCTATGCGTTAAAATAACAGTGTAAAATATATTTTAGAATATTGGTAATCTTTTTATATTATTAATATAGTAACTGCAAGAAAATAAGAAATATAAGCTGGCACATATTTAACTCTGTTATTATTAGCTCATTAACTGGGGTTGTCTGTAAGTGAGCTAATTATAATTTTAGTTATTATTTCAAGCTGTCATTGTTTGTAAAAAATTTATCAGTATTTGTAAAAAGTGTCTATAAAATCTAGATTGAGACAGAGGAAAAAATATCTCAAAATGGTTTAAATTTAATTAACTGCCAACTGAAGCATCTAATTTTAATTAAATTATGTAGATATTTTTATTATTGTTAAAAAAAAATCTAATGGTTTACCTGTAAAATGTATGCTCTCAACATTTTTAAAAAAATCATTTCCCCACATATTTTATTTTTGTGTGCTTTTATATTATTTAACAAATCAATTTAATGCTCTTTTTAATGGAATTTTAATAATTTTGAAGAGGTGTGGCTTGGAATTTCAAAACCTTTTCTTGTACATATATTTAACTTGTGAAGCAATGACTTATGGAAAATGTTTTGAATTAAAAGGTAAACTATCTCAACACTTTTCTTGTTAACATTGATTTAGCTAGTTGGTTTGTTTACTAACCCTAACGTAGCATAACATTTATGAAATATGATAGTGATAGCAACTTTTACACTTTTTAGTAGATTTTTTCACACAAGCAATTTACCTGAAGGAATATTTTGACAAAAGGTATTTGTTTTTAACCCTATACCTGTCAAAACATTATTTCTAAATCTAGTGCCTATCAAAAATAATGATATTCCATAATTTATTCAGATATGAAAGTACATTAGACATCTTTAAGTCAATATTTGGTTATAATCTTTCTTCACACTTATTCCATTGGATAAGACTGCGCATAGAGCTAAAATTCTCAGACTCTTTTTTAGTGTTTGTTGAACAAGGCATCTTGCAAAAACAGCATTTTTTTCTTAATTTTATCAGTATCATGAGCCATTATTTATTTATTTGACACAGCTTGACTACTGTCATCCCAATATGTTATTAAAGGCAGCCATAAACAATGTACATTTTATTTTTATTTTAACTGACAGCTAATAAGAACATATAAACAAAATAATTTCAGAAAATTCAAGATGATTTTAATGTCTTTCTTGACTTGGGCCTTTTAGTGCTCTGAGGCTTGGACGTTGCAGTCTTCCTTTTTTTGTTACTTTTTTGCTGGGATAATCGCTTCCGTTTAACTGGCTTGTTCTGTTTCTCTTTTCCATCCCTAATGACCATAATCTTCCCATTAGGATAGACTTTGACTTTTGCACCAAACAGGGTTGAAATTTCTTCTGCTTCCACATCATCTTTTTTACTCTTTTCTTTAGGCACTTCAATATCTTGTGGTCCACCTGAAAAAATATTGATAATAAATTTCTAAAAATGGTCTTTTTACATGTTTTTAAAAACAGTGTGAACAAAAATTTCCTTGTGATAAATAAATAAATATTTTAAAAATAATTTATTATATTTATAACCTACAAATCTAATGCATTTCAGTGTTTTGTTCAAATTTACTTACCTTCACTGATATAAATGGGAACACTCAAAGAAGTTCTTGACTTCAAGTTCAACTGTTTAATGTTACTTGCACCTCCTCCAACACCAGCAGCTATTTGGTCCACAGCTGCTATAATATTCTCTGTGATTTCTGCAGGTGCCATTTGAAACTGACCTACAACTGCGGTGCTAATATTTAAGAATAGTTTCATTAAAAATTTTGTTAGTTATAAACACAATTATGTCTAGATAAAATTAAATCATGTATAACACAAAATTTTTACTACAATAAATAACAATAAATACTTCATAACAGAATTATTAACCGCCAAAGTTACAACGCACATTAATGTTAAAACTTAAGGGTAATTGTGGAAATTTTTGTAAAAAATTATTTACAGGGGTAATTTTGAAAAAGATAATATACTTTACCTCGACGCCCCTCTTGAACTGATAATACATTTGCTGCTACCAAGGGCATCATCAATCTCTTTTGACAAACTTTTGGCTTGGAGATTAACTTGAATTGGGGTCCTGCACAATGTATTTACAACTAATAATGAGAGATTTGTAGTAAAATGTTTATAGTATAGTCATTGAATAGCGCATTATGTTATTGCTTAAAATTTTTTACAAATCGATATGCTATGCCTTTATTTTCCTTCTAAATTATTTTTTATTACAAAAAGTAAACACACTTTTTTTTCCCATAGAAATGTTTCCCTAAGTAAGTAGGCAAAAGTCTGATAATCCTGGAATCTGCAAGAAATATATCATATGCATTGGATAAATTCCTCTTTGCTTCATAAGGTTTGTATTCTGTCTTCAGTGATTTTAGAGGAATAATCTGAAAAAGATTAAAATCATTAATAAAATGAAAAGTGCAACATTTCTCCACTATACGATGGACATTTTTTAATTACATAGGTCATAAATAGTACAGATTGTTTATTTAAAGATGTATAAATATAAAAATTAATTTATTTAATGCATTTACCCATTTTCAAGTATTGGACAATGGAATAGTTTCTAGTAAAAATAAGATTTCAAGAACTTACATCAGTGACAGAATTTACACCACTGTTTTTAAGTAAATCCTGAAAATGTCTAACAGTGGGCTCATAATCCCTCTCTTCTCTTTTCAAGTCTTTGACAAAAAGGCAAACATCTAAGTCAGGTCTTCGTAGAGAATGCGGTAAAATCCTTTTATTTAAAAAATAAAAGTATAACTTTATAGATAACCTCTTTATTTTGATCAACATCAATCTTTTTGTAAAGATATTATTTTTAATTTATACATATGGTAGTTTCAACAAGGCAACAATATAATAATGTTTCATCAAAGTTTTGCCAAGATTAATAATATGAGCAGAATTATCAACTTACAGCTTGATTGATTTTTCTTTCTGGGGGATTTTTTTAAGACAGACTTGCATTTGAAAACTATCTACTTCCTCAAGGAGAGAATCCTTTTTCTCAACATTCTTTAACACTTCTTGTAAGACTTCAACGGCTTTTAAAACCTAAAAAAATTTGAAATTTTAAAAGACTTTTGTAGGTCAAAGCTTTTATGTTATAAAATATATTAATATCCATATTTATTATTTGACTAGATTCAAATAAGATCATCTTTTAATTCTTGTAATTTTAAGTTATAATATACAGTAGTTATAATATACAAAATGTTTGCTGGCACCCTTATAGTGGTTTAAAAAGAAGACAAACGTTAAAAAAAGACAAAATACTGTACTGATAATATTCGAACCCCATAGGTCCATGCTACAATAACAATACTACGCCCTACCATGCGACCAGAACTGTTCATGATTATTTTATTTTTTAAAAGTTATCACTGATTATCGTTAATAGACGTTAATGGGCACCCATCAAGTTTCCTGTCAGAATGACATTAAATTTAATAGTCAAAACCGCTTAAGTCGACGGCGTTGGGGTATGAAAAATGGCCTCGACATAACCGATGATCGAGTTAAAACGAAAACCAATATGGCGGCAAAATATTAACATGTGCTTGAAATTTCTTTATGTACGTGATTAATTAGTTAGCCTTAATTAGTGATGGGACGATTAATCGGAATCGTATCGGAACCCTAATATTTCTTCACTCTTTCCTAAGGTTGTAATGACCGTTCGTTTTTAAGGACCGTTTAAAATTTAAATATAACCATGGTTCCCACTCAGGAAAACGGGAAAAAGTTGGGAATTCTTTAAAAAAAATTCTCGGCCTTGAAAGTCGGGAAAAGTTATGACTAATCGGCAGCTTTTATATATATATTTTATTATTTTTTTATATATATTTATGCCGAAGTAAAGGACTTTGATTACGACTCTGTGGTAGTGGTATGTTTCGATTCAATTTAATAAAAAAAGTTACCAGTTTATAATTGTCTGCGCATGCGTTAAAAGGTCAAAGTTCTCGCCACGTCACATGTTGCGGCCTGCGTGTAGTGTGTAGCATGGCGTAGCCGCTCGCGTTTGCCGTCGTATCAGCGAATTTAAAATACAAATAAACATATCAATATGATTATTTTAAGTTTAATGCTTTTGACGTGCAGGATATCTGTTACTATCAGAACGCTCTCGAATTTCCTCAGTCAATCAAACTTGTAATATAAATAAAACTATTGTGGCCTTGACTGTTGATCACAGCACGCTGTGTGTACTGTGTTATAGACCTCGGCCGGCAAATAAGTCTAAGCGAATTTTTTTTAAAATCATTCCTTATCAGAAATGATTTGATTTCATCGTCACGCGCGTGTTAGTCACAGTCACGTATCTTACTGGTAACAAAGCAACAACACACTTTTAAAAGAATAATAATTTTTTTATTTGATTAAATAATTTAAAATAAAAACCACCGTCAATTCTCGGTACAAACCTTTATTTTCATTTCTAAAGATATTCGTTTATCTTAAAAAATAAAATGATTAATACATCAGAAAATGAATTAAGTTTAATAATAATATAAATAATAATATAACATGCACTGCGAAATGACCTATAAAGCGATTGTCCAGTACCTCGGGTGAATACATACTCCATGGATACACGTCGAACTAATAATTCACACACGCAAAACATCCGGTACTTTTTATTGAAATCTCGTAGAATCACACAATAGCTGGAAGTCTCGAAGAAAAGCGAGATGCCAACACTGTTTTGAACTAAAAATGCCATAGTGCATTGCTAGGCCAACCGACGAGGATCGAGCTAACCAAGTTAAGTTGCAAATTTGGTCCTCTTTTGTGCTCGAGGTACTAGGTTTCGTCGACTTAGAAAAATCGAATTAGCCGATGAAAAAATGCTAAGACAAAGAGAGAATTTTGCTGTTCCAATAAAAAACGTCGAGTTAGTGGGGTGGTCGAGCTAACCGAGCTCGAGGTAAGTGGACTGTAATTCAGTAATCATTATATTTTTTAATTGATATTTGAATAAAGAGATTGATTATTTGAGGACTAATCACTAATGTTTAAGTTTAGTATACTAATGGAGGAATTGCAAACTTTTGGCCTAAAAAATAAGTGCTAACGATATCAGTTCGCTTTTTTAGCTGCAGCGTACCCTTGCCAATAGTTTAGCTAGGCTTAGGTAGCCTATACAGCGGAGGCTTATGCTGGGGAAAAAACCATATATTTTTTAGGTGGGTGATGGGCATGGGTGTACCACTGTGGTGTACGTAGACACTTCGTTGGTATTATTATTTTAAAATACTTATAAGTTATTTAGTTATTAAGTATTATGTCTTATGATATTATCATTAATACTAATTAGACTAAAACATTATCTGTAAATATTTATATGGTATATATAGCCAACATTTAGATATAAAATATTATCTATAGACTAGGTAATCCTGCAGTTTTAGCATTTATAATTATTATTTCACAGCAAATTTTAATTTTCTCTTGAGAAGTTATGTTTTTAATTTATTCAATGCATTAATTAATATAATATATGTTATATTTTTATTTTAGCTATTATAGCACTAATTTGTAAGTTTGATTAATTTCTAAGGTTTTTATCAGCTCTTAAAGCTACATAATCGGAGTGGGATACATCCATTTTGTTTATGTCATGTAGTATGTAGTACCCTACTTTACTACTTACTACTTGCCGGGTTGTCACAGTAAGATGACAAATGAAATTTTCTCACTTAAAAACAAACAAACAACAAAATCTAGTAACGAAATGAAATGAAATTCTCTTTAAAATATTTATTTATCTTCTAAGAACATTAAAATAGATGAATAATGATAATGTTTTTTAAAAAATATCTTCACTGACTTTAGTCAGTTCAGGAAGTTTATTTTAGCATGGGTAAAAAATATCTGGCAAGTATGGTGTTAGAAAAACAAAATGGATGTATCATGACCAGATTATGTAATTATGTATCATTCATGTAGAGCCAAAAAAATGCCTTAGAAATTAATAAAACTTACAAATTAGTGCTATAAATTATAAAAATAATAGCTAAAATATTAATATGACACATATTAATAACAGCATTTAAATTTAATAAATTAAAATTAAAAACGTACATTAAAAAGTTCTCACGAGAAAATTAAAATGGATGTTGCTAGCGTTACGACATGTCGTAACGCTAGCCAGGAAACTAGTGCTACGACATGTCGTAGCAGCAGACGATTCGGCGGGATGTTGCTAGCGTTACGACATGAACTGTCGTAGCAGCAGACGATTCGGCGGGATGTTGCTAGTGTTACGACATGTCGTAGCGCTAGCCAGGAAACTGCTGCTACGACATGTCGTAGCTGCAGACGATTCGGCGGGATGTTGCTAGTGTTACGACATGTCGTAGCGCTAGCCAGGAAACTGCTGCTACGACTGTCGTAGCAGCAGACAATTCGACGGGATGTTGCTAGCGTTACGACGTGTTTTTTTTTAATTATAAAAAAAATTAAATCAACAAAAAACTCGCCGGGAGCTAGATTAGAACCCAAGTATCGTTTTAACAATCAAAGTTGTTCGTCCGTCATAGTCGACGATGACCACTCTCATCATATTTGTATTTGACCTGTGCTAGGCCGCCACGTGTGTCCTCTGGTGGCTTATTAACCCCATTCAAGCACGCAATTTGCGTCGGCATGTTGGAGAAGAGATGGATGGGAACCCTTCAGGATGGTGTTTGATACTGTCCTTCCTGGCTTGACGTTTTGTCTTGGCAGCCTGTTGGCTCGGTTACTGGCTGCTGCTTCCCAGGAGTCATGTCTAATGTCAAAGGCCTTTAGAGCAGTTTTAAGTGCATCCTTGTATCACTTACGTGGACCACTGCATGCTCTATAGTCTATGCCCTGCAGTAAACTGACCATAGACGAGCCTCTAGCGAGGCGATGGTCGGGCATGCGCACTACATGGCCCACCCAGCGTAGTTGGCTCTGCATGAGGTTAGTGTGGATGCTGGATAAATAGGCTTATTAATAATATATAGCCTATAGTTACTCAGGTATAGGCTGAGTATAGGCTATACTATACATGAACATCATTATTCATTGTCATTACGATTATCAAAATAATTTCCCAGAAGAATGGGGGCATTTAAAGTTGAACCATTACTAATAGTGTTAATAATACATTGTTTGTACCTCTTTGTGTTAACCTTTTGAGTTAGAGAAATATATTCCATTACTGAAAAAACTGGTAGGGGCCATCCATATATTACGTACGCAAGGAGGGGGGAGGTCTTCAATTATCGGCATTTTGCGTATGGATTGAAGTTTTCTCTTACTCTTTCGCCGTTATACCCGTTATAAACACACAACGGGACGGCGATTTCACTGTTTGTTTTGTTCTTTTTATCAGTTTGTTATGTAATGTTCAAGACAATAAAATTTGAATGCTCTATTGTATTTCTTCAATAATTTCAACATGAAAAACACGATATTACAAAAAACTATAAAAGGTCCGTCCATGAATGATGTCACGCGATTTTGGCCGATGTATACCCTCCTCGTCGCACTTCGTTACAAAAACTTAGACCACCCTACTCCACAATTACGTCTCAAAGGGGCCATCCATAAATGACACCACGCACCTAGGGGTGAGGGGGGTCTACATATTTGTGACGATGTGTGATGTGGGGGAGGGGGGTGTGACTTCACATCAAAACTCGCAACTTTGCATAAAAGTTCCACTTAAATATTTGATTTGTTACATGGCGTTTTACATGACTTCACGCGTGTTACGATATTAGAATGCAGGCCTATACTAAATAAATACTTAAATGACAAAAAAGTGATTTTAAACATGCTCTTTTCCCAATAAAATACATATTTTATGGGGGGGGGGCGAAAAGCTTTGTGACGTCATCTTGGAGGGGGTGGTCTCGGGGCCGTCTTAACGCATAGGCCCGTTGGGTATTAGCCCATGGGCCCACGAGCATAGGGGCCCCATGGGAATATGTTTATGTATATATATTATGTATATTTATTTTTTCTTCTTGCGGGGGAGGGGCCCAGCACTATTTCTTTGCCCGGGGGCCCAAACTGGTGTAAAGACGGCTCTGGGTGGTCTAAGTTTTTGTGACGACGCTTTATTAGGGGGGGGGGTAATGAAAAATCTGCCAAAATCGCGTGTCGTCATTTATGGACAGTCCCTTCTCGGGGCCGTCCGTAAATGACGTTACGCACCTGGAGGGGTGGGGCAGGGGGTCGACCATTTGTGACGAAGGGGAGGGGGAGTATAAGAAATGTCACGTCACATCAAAACGCGTAACTTAAAATAAAAGTTGTACTTAAAAATGTGTCTGTTTACAATTTATTTAATGACGTTTTACATGGGCTTCGCGCGTGTTACGATATTAAAGTGCAGCCTTACACTAAATACATACTTAAACTTAAATGACAAAAGTAATTTGAAACATGTCGTAACGCTAGCAAGGAAACTAGTGCTACGACATGTCGTAGCAGCAGACGATTCAGCGGGATGTTGCTAGCGTTACGACATGTCGTAACACTAGCCAGGAAAGGTTTACTTGGCTAGTGTTACGACTAATACAACCCTCAGATAGACATAAGGATAAAAACACCTTTCTTATTCCGTATGCAAGAACAAACACATACAAGTTTTCCTTCTTCCCGTCCGGAATTCGGGCGTGGATTGGGTTGCCTGAAGAATCCAGGAAAACCAACACTTTATCAACATTTAAATCTCTAATAAAAATGCAGGACTAAACACAAACCATAGATAAGCGTAGGACGCAATAATCTTCTGTATAGAAGGAGCGTCTGTAAACAGATAAGATAAGATAAGATACGACTAGCACTTGCTACGACTAGCCTTAGTACTATTAGTTATTAGCAGTAGCAGTAAACACTTCGGAAAAACTAAGTCGCTTAATATTTTAACAAACTCTTCATAATATTTTAATTTTATACGCATAAAATATAACATATATTATATATAAATATATAATTAATAACAATATAAATATCGTATTATTATAATACGATATTAATAGATCTGGCAGCTGGGCTTATTTATGTGTTATATTTATATGTGTATTAATTCTAAAATCTAAATTTATTTAAATAGATTTAATCAACGTATCCGCTTTTCAGAATAAGAAGAACAAAAATTACAATTACCAGTACACTCATTTAAAAGATAAGTATTTTTATTTAAGAAAACACGCCGGCAGCGGGAATAGAACCCTAGATTTGCTTTTATTATCAAAGAACGTCCAACACTAACACTTCGTCTAGCGGAGCTCATGACACTAGATTAGTTTCTAAAATTCATATCTGTTTGTCATTAAATGGACACCAATCAAGTTTTTTTTTAACCTTTAAAATTCATTATCCGGCTTACCTAGTAATCATGAAATTTTATTATGATAACTATTTTGTATTTTTAAAGTATTACTATTAGCATAATTAAAATACAGCATATTTTTACGACTAGTCGTAGCAGCAGACAACTCGACGGGATGTTGCTTGTGTTACGACATGTCGTAGCACTAGCAACAGCCCGTCGCGTTGTCTGCCGTTACTTTGTCGTAGCAGCAGACACTTCGAATTAAAATTTGCTGCAAAATAATATACAGTATACTGAGTATACAGTACCTGCTAAAACTGCAGGATTACCTAATAAAAAAATAAGCTTAATAATTGATTTGGACTCCTGAGCTATTACTAAAAAAACTATTACTGATTACTCCTACCCCTTGCCGTAGGCCTAATTCAGTATCAGAATCAAGACTATTGACTATAATATTGACAATTGAATTGTAATTGACTAGCGACTAGTCCAATGCTCCAATATTAATGTTACTATGACTTTTTCATGGACGACAAGGATATGTACTTCACCTTCACTTTATTGAGTTGAATGCCTGCCATAAATGAATATAAATATGTTAACAGTAATATCTGAAAGAAAAATATGTTCAAATATCAATCATTGAGCTCAACAATAATTTTCCCTGTCAAACAACTGTGTTTATGGCATACCGGAAACATGTGCTGATTATATGCCAGTAAAAGTAACGGTGTAAAGATACTATGGATAGAAATAAATAAAATCATGTTAAAGATGTTATTTTTTAGTTTTCACAAAAGAGCTGGTTATTGAGGTCCACAAATATAAAATTAAATTAATAATAAAAATATATCAAATAAATTATAAATTGCTTAAAAATGAAATGCCTTTATTCAATACTAATTATTTAAATAATAAATTACTCGCTTCTAAGAAACATTCTATCAACCAGAAAGTCACTCGTCGTTGTCGTAAGGTATATTTCATATATTATATAATGCCGAAGGGGGAGGAGGGTGGATGCAAATTTGTTATTTTTGTTATATGGGGGTTCACACGAGTGTTACGTTATGATATATGAGGGGGAGGGTAACAAAGTGACATTTTTGCGTTGTATAACGCCATTATTTAAATCATTAAACCTTTAAACAATAGAGGATAGAAGAACCAAGAGCAAAGTAGTAATTATACATATTAAAGCAATTAATTCTAATTTAGAAATACAACACAAAGATAACTTAATACAACCCTCAGATAGACATAAGGATAAAAACACCTTTCTTGTTCCGTATGCAAGAACAAACACATACACATTTTCGTTCTTCCCGTCCGGAATTCGGGCTTGGAATGGGTTGCCTGAAGAAACCAGGAAAGCCAACACTTTATCAACATTTAAATCTCTAATAAAAATGCAGGACTAAACACAAACCATAGATAAGCATAGGATGCAATAATCTTCTGTATAGAAGGAGCGTCTGTAAACAGATAAGATAAGATAAGATAAGATAAGACAAATATATAATATGTGAACGGCCCCTCATTAGTCCTTATGATTCTTCTGAAATGAACTTCACAAAAATGTCTAAAGCAAAAAGTTTGAAAGCTATCTCCTACAACAAGGGTGGCCAGATCTGTATTAACTGAGAACCATTTTATTAATATTCAAAATTTTTGAGAGCCACATTGAGACATTATCACTCATGTCCCCACCAATGTTCTCTTTAAGCTGCGCGGCTGCGCATATATCTGTCCGACGCCGCGCAGCAGTTTAGAATTACAGCGCAGCAAAATTTTGTAAAATATTGCACACAAGATGGATGTTGTGCAACTTTGCACACGAGTTTTTTTTATACTTTGCACACGGACCAGCGAACCTTCTTTATCAATAAATGCAAAAATCCTCTTCCCATTCTTGTAGAGCTCTTCTATTTTCTTCTTTATATTTTCGTTTCCTGCAACTTGTTGCCATATTTTTTGGATTTTTATTAAAACGGGAACAAGAGGTTTAACAGTTTACATCACCAACCACTAACAAACCAATCGCTCCCTTCAACTATTAAATTTTAAATAAGCCAAACATATTTTCAACCCTTTGTTTCTGTCCAGATTTTTTTTAAACGTTCATTTATTTTTGTTATAGATATTGCAGTGAAAATCTTTGAATTTGAATGACTGAAAATTATTTTTGTTAAAACCCAATAATAGATTATGTCTTTTTTAAGTATGGTTGGTAGATAAACAACATGGCTCGTCTGTCTCAAACGGTAACTCAAAAATATGGAGTATTTCAAAGCGAAGTTAGTGTTCTGTCATATAATAAAAGCAGGGGTGTTATTATTAATAAAACTAAATACCAACCCCTTTTAATTCTCTGGTGTGCGGTCGATTTTTCCTTGATTCATTCAAAGAAACTAAATCTTTTAGTGTTAATAGATTTTTGTTTCATGTTCAGGGGGCCGTCCATAAATGACGTCACGCAACTAGGTGGGGAGGGGGGTTACACTTTTGTGACGATGCGTGACGAGGGGGAGGGAGGGGGGGCTGAAGAAATGTTACGTCACATCAAAAGGGCAACTTTAAATTAAACTTCCACTGAAATATTTGGTCGCTTACAATTTATTTAATGACTTTTTAAATCTTTTTTTTTACTTTTAAAATCAGTGCTTCTCAATGTGCCGGTCGGTAGGCCATCAGACGCTGGTTGACGTCAGCTGTCAAGGCACGAAAATTAAATCCTATTAGGCCTATAATCCTTAAGTTTGAAAATCCACAAGATAACATATGAAATTGTTACACTGCGTCGTTTGATGTTGACATCAAAGCATTTGTGATGTAACCGAAGCTCCGTTTGGTTCTCTCATGGCAGGAGTCGTCGATTTCTTTTGCCAAAATATACAAGTTTATGTGTGCATTACTCCCCCCCCCCAAACCCCCAGACTCTAGGTCCTGCTCACATGACTCGGGGATTTGGGGGAGCGTCGTTAGCCCCCCCCCCACCCAAAAATGCAACTGGTGAGTTTTACAAGCATGAAAAGTGTCTAAAAATGATCTGAATAGGATTATGTGTAGATATTTTCAGTCAAAACGACACGGAATATCCTTTTTCTTTAAAAGGGGAGGGGGAGGGAATCTATTTGATAGAAATGAAAGCGTTTTAAGTTTGATATAATTGTTCGATTGGTTTTTGGTCAAACGCCCCTGGCCATTCTAGTCTTCTAGATTCTAGATATAATGGTAAATTAGTCAAGTATTCATTAACTTTATTGAATGCATCAAATTCTTGACATCGCAATTCGAGAGGAGCACAAAACAACTTTTCTTCTTAGCTCAGTTTTTAAGGCATTAATTTTAATTATCACAGAAAGGATAAGCGATACAGACAGGTCATGTGGATTAAGATTATTGACACTCGTGTCAATATAAATGAAAGTAGGGTAGATTTAGGTGTCTTCGTATATAGTACGTAGGTAAGAAATCTACATAGTTGTCAAATTTTTTAAAAAATGCATTTTCTGGAAGGAACCGGTTCAATAATGGGCATATGTTCCAAGCGTACACGTACACATGACATATTTTAATATATCTAGTGGATTGTAGTGGATGCTATATGTCTCAAATGAGTCTGCATTACTCCCAAGAATTCCCTTTTTGACCCCAGATGAGGTTATTTACCTCTGTTTGTCGAATACTTTCTTACGGGATGCCCGTCAGTCAAATTAAAAAATACATTTTAAAAATGTTATTTTTAAATAATTTTTTTCTAAACAAAGACATTAACGGTGATGATTAATAGTCAATGTTTAATTTGTATGCATTAAAATAAAATATAATCTAAGGATGTAACACAGTTCGTTTTGTGAAGGCCGGTTAAACGTTTTAAAAAAATGCTTCACGCGGGTTACGATATTACAATGTAGATCTTCACTAAATAAATAATAAATACTTAAATGACAATAAAAAGATTTGAAACATACTTATTTTCCAATAGAAAATAAAGTGTTTTTTTGTGTGGTTTTTTGTTGTTGTTGTTTTTTTTTGGGGGGGGGTCAAAGATTTGTGACGTATTTTTAGAGGGGGGTCTAAGTTTTTGTGACGACGCGTGACGAGGGGGGGGGAGGGGGTAAAAAATCGGCAAACATTGCGTGACGTCATTTATGGACGGCCCCCCAAGGGTCATTTGTCATACTTATTTGCACACTAACATGTCATAACGAGATTAATTCGTTCCAGAGTCTTACTCGTTTAGCGAAACACTCGTTATACGAAACAATTTTTCCCATACAAATCAATGTAAAATACGATAATCTGTTCCAAGCTGAAAAAATACTAATTTTTCAAAAAATTGTTGTTAACATTTATTCAAATAAAATTACTTATGAATTGTTAAAGAGTGACTGTACAGATATAACCTCTCATAACGAGCACCTCTCATAACGATATTTTCGCATAAGGGGCCGTCCATAAATGACGTCACGCGATTTTGGCCGATTTTTCACCCCCCTCCCTCGTCACGCGTCGTCACAAAAAGTTAGACCACCCTCCAATAATACGTCACAAAGCTTTGTTATTTTCTATTTGAAAATAAGTATGTTTCAAATCACTTTTTTGTCATTTAAGTATTTATTTAGTGTAGGTCTACATTGTAATATCGTAACACGCGTGAAGCTATGTAAAACGGCATTAAATAAATTGTAAGCCAGTGCTTCTCAAACTTTTTCATATTAGACGACTGGCAGGAATTTTTTTAATTTCACCAGGTACCGGTGCATTCTTTTCCCGTTTTGACGTGATTTTCCATGTACTGAAAGCAAAATGAGCCCCTAGATGGCTTAAAGCCCTATAGGATTAAGTATGAATGTGGCTTGTTTTATATAATATATATTTTTTAAATTTGTTTAGTTGCCAAGGCATAACAAGACAGCTACCGAACAATGCAGCGTCAATCTCAAAAACTATTTGATGTGATTAACTTTCGCGATTAAGCTCGCGAATGTGACTATTGATATTACACACAAGAATTGTAAATCTTATGTCACCAACGGACGAGGCGTGTTTAAATTGTTGCATTCTATTGTGGAATTTATAAACCAATGAAAAATACATGGCTACCGCTATCGGGCGGTTTAACCGAAGGGTTGGTGAACAGCGGTAAATTATCTCATTTGGGGTAAAAAGGGAACTCTTGGGGGTAATACTGGATCATTGTGGGCATATAAAATTCGCTAGAATCCGTTGCTTTTGGGTTAACAAAAAAAAAGTTTTAAAAACGTTTAACCGGCCATAAAAAAACGAACCATGAACACATCCTTAGATTATATTTTATTTTAATGCATTCAAATTAAACATTGACTATTAATCATCACGGTTAACTTCTTCGTTAAGAAAAAAAAATATTTAAAAATAATACTATTAAAATGTATTTTTTTAAAATCCCTAAATCACTGACGGCGAACAGGGGTAAATTACATCATCTGGGGTCAAAAGGGAATTCTTGGGGGTAATGCAGACTCATTTGGGACATATAACATCCACTATAATCCATGCACTATATATACGGGGAGGACCAAAATCAGCCCTACTGCCTTGTAGGAAGTGGAGGGATCCACAAAGGCTAGGGACCTAACTACTAACCCGAACAAAGGCAGCTACCCACTGAGCTGTTAGAGGCAACCCCCCAAGTGGTTGTGCGCAAGGCCAACAACCTTGCCGCGTAAAAACATAGTTAGAAAAACACCGAAAAGAGTAGCAAAAGACATTTCAGTCCTGGGAGAGGATGGATTCCTTGAGGAGGAAAATATGACGCTAATAGTGAAAGCCAAAACTGGAAGCTTAGGCCGACAAGCATCATCTCTACAGGACTACCAACTTGGAGTTGGACTTAGGCCGACAAGCATCATCTCTACCAGGACTACCACCATCATTGGAGCTTGGAATGTCCGCACCATGTACGACACTGGTAAAGCTGCACAAATAGCCGCTGAGATGAGGAGCTATAATTAGCGAAGCAAAATGGACTGGGTGGGGACAGAAAAGACTAAACTCAGGAGAGATGGTGATATTTTCGGGACACGAAGAAGACGATGCCCTACATACCCTGGGTGTTGCTATGATGCTATCAAGGGCAGCACAAGTAGCACTCATTGGATGGGAGGCCCATGGACCTAGAATTCTTTTAGCAACCTTTCGGACAAAAAAAGTAGCATCAACCTAGATGTTATCCAATGCTACGCACCAGCTAATGAAAATGATGAAAGAGACAAAGAAGAATTCTATATTAGAGTAATGACCATAGTCCAGGGTCGCCCACGGATGAACATCGTCATCCTTGTCAGGGTATGAGAATCACTGCGAATAATTGTGATGACATTGTGGTAACTTGGTCATGAACTCGGGTCAAGGCGTGACTTGACAAGAGCTCACTTGTAAATAATAGTGTTAGTTGTAGTCACTCGGTATGAGAGTTAGACAGCCAGGCTGGGTATAAATAGTGTGGCGTGAGACAGAGAGAGGAGAACACATGAGAGTAGAAGAGGGACCGAGTGAAGAGGTCCATAGTCCTTGTTAGGACTAGCAATTAGTGATAGAGCGTTGGCTCTAATAGCTGGTAACACACCGAGGTGTGCTTGAGTGTACAGCGTGGTACTGCGAGTATTAGGGACAGAGAGTCCGTGCATGCACTTACGAGTGAGTGGCCATTGTTAATGGATTGCGTTGTGTACCTGAATCTGTTGCTGTAAATATATTGCTGACTGAATAAAGGCTTGAATTATTCATTGAACAAGAGTCGAGACTTCGTCTTAATTTATCCAGAACCCAGAACGCAACAATCCTCATGAGAGACTTTAATGCCAAGACCGGCAATAGCAACACAGGGTATGAAGAGGGACAGCAAGGGATAGGCGAGATGAACGACAATGGTGAGAGGTTTGCGGACCTATGTGCCACAGCAGACCTGATCATAGGGGGGAGTATTTTCCAGCACAAGAGAATTCACAAAGCTACATGGGTCTCACCGGACATGAGAACGATGAACCAAATAGACCACGTATGCATTTGTAAAAAATTCAGGCGATTTCTCCAAGACGTCCGTGTAAAGAGGCGAGCTGATGTTGCCTCAGATCACCATCTTCTTGTGGCCAGGATGAAATTAAAGCTAAAAAGACATTATACCGAGCAAACAGCATACATGACTTGGTATAATACCTCCCTCCTGAAGGACCAAGCCAAAAAGGAAGAATTCAAGATCTCACTATAAAATAAGTTCCAAGCCCTACACGAAATATTCGAAGACGAGACCACCGAAGGAAATTGGCAAAGCATGAAAAAAACAGTCCATTCAACATGCCAAGAAGTGCTAGGAAACAGGAAACGGGAACACAAAGAATGGATAACAGCAGGTACACTGAGTAAAATAGAAGAACGGAAAAGAAAGAAATCAGACGTGAATAACAGTCGCACCCGAGCACAGAAAAACAAGTCCCAGAAGGAGTATGCAGATGCAAACAAGGAAGTTAAGAAAAGCATCAGGAAGGACAAGAAGGACTTTGTTGATAAACTTGCTAAAGAAGCAGAAGATGCAGCTCACCAGGGGAACATGAGAGAATTGTTTGATACCATCAAGACGCTGTCAGGAAAATTTAGCAAGGTAGAGAGACCAGTGAAGGATAAAATGGGAAACACCTTACCAAGTGAGGAGCAACAGAGAGGGAGATGGAAAGAGCACTTTGAAGAGCTCCTAAACAGGCCGGAACCAAGGAATCCACCAGATATCCAACCAGCTGATAATGACCTGCTAATTGACTGCAACACTCCCACCAAAGAAGAGATTAGCAGGGCCATTAAACAACTCAGAAATGGAAAGGCTGCAGGACCTGATGGCATCCCAACAGAGGCACTGAAGGCGGACTTGGAAACCAGTGTGGAAATGCTACACCCTCTGTTTATGAAGATATGGGAAGAGGAGCAAGTTCCTTCCGATTGGAAAGAGGGATACCTTATCAAGATCCCATAAAAAGGGGGATTTAAGCTCCTGCTCGAATTAGATAGGGATCACCCTGCTGTCCATCCCAGGAAAGGGTTTTCAACCGTGTGCTACTTAACAGGATGAAAAACGCTGTAGACCCTCTGTTGCGGGATCAACAAGCTGGCTTTCGCACCAACAGATCCTGCACTGACCAGATAGCGACACTGCGCATCATTCTAGAGCAGTCACTAGAGTGGAACTCGCCACTCTATGTCAACTTTGTTGACTATGAAAAAGCCTTCGACAGTGTTGACAGACAAACCCTGTGGAGATTGCTAAGGCATTATGGGGTTCCACAGAAGATTACAGATATAATCAGAAACATGTACGAAGGGATAAACTGCCGAATTGTCCATGGTCAGCAGGTGACAGATGCTTTCCAGGTGAAGACTGGGTTGCTTGCTGTCACCATTCTTGTTCCTGTTAGCCATTGACTGGGTGATGAAAACATCTACACAGCAGAAAAGGTATGGCATCCAATGGACCTTGTAGGACCAACTTGATGATCTTGACTTTGCTGATGATCTTGCCCTTCTTGCACATACCCAACAACAGTTGCAGGAGAAAACAAACATTGTTGCAGCTACTTCTGCTAGCATGGGTCTCAACATACACAAAGGGAAGAGTAAAGTCCTCAAGGTTAATGCCACCAGTACATCACCCATCATGCTTGAAGGAGAAGCCCTTGAGGAGGTGGACAGTTTTGTTTACCTTGACAGCGTGGTAGATAAACAAGGTGGTACAGATGCTGACGTCAAAATAAGGATCGGAAAAGCAAGAGCAGCCTTCCAGCAACTCAAGAATGTTTGGGTCTCCAACAACTTAGGCAGCAAGTTAAAAGTATGGATTTTAACGCTATGGTGAAACCTGTGCTGCTATATGGAGCCGACACATGGAGAACAACGGCCGTAAACCTGACCAGAATCCAGTCCTTCATCAACAATTGTCTAAGAAGGATTATCAGAATTCTCTGGCCGGACAAAATCAGCAACCGGGAACTGTGGCAGTGGACAAAACATAAGCCCATTGAGGAAGAGATTCTCCAGAAGCGGTGGAGGTGGATTGGCCATACACTAAGAAAACCTGCTTCTAATACAACAAGGGAAGCCCTGAAATGGAACCCACAGGGTAAGCGGAAAAGAGGCCGTCCAAGAAACACTTGGCGCCGAGAATTGGAGGCAGACATCAAGAGAAATGGCCATGAATGGAAGATCCTGGAGAAGCTGGCCCAGGATAGAGATGCCTGGAGGCCTCTCGTAGGTGGCCTATGGGGCCGTCCATAAATGACGTCACGCACCTAGGGGGAGGGGGTCACACTTTTGTGACGATGCGCGACGAGGGGGAGGGAGGGGGTTGAAGAAATGTGACATCACATCAAAAGGGTAACTTTAAATAAAACTTCCACTGAAATATTGGGTCACTTACAATTTATTTAATGACTTCTTTTTTTTCTTTTTTTTTAAAATTAAATCAGTGCTTCTCAAAGTGCCGGTCGGTAGGCCATCAGACGCCGGTCGGCGTAAATTTTCAAGAAATGAAAATTAAATCTAAGTATAATCCTCAAGTTTGAGAACTCATTAGAGTGTATGAAATTGTTACCCTTCGTCGTTTGATGTTGACATCAAAGCATTTGTGATGCCACCGTGTCACCGCCTCTCCGTTTGGTTCTCTCACGGCAGTAGTCGGCGATTTTTTTCCCGTTACCCCAAAATATACAAGTTTCTGTGTGCGTTACCCCCCCCCCAGACTCGAGGTACGTCCTGCTCACATGACTAGGGGATTTGGGGGAGCGTCGTTAGCCCCCCCCCCTCCTGAAAATGCAACTGGTGAGTCTTACAATCATGACAAGTCTAAAAATGATCATTATAATTAAAAAGTCAAAACGACACTGAATATCCATTTTTGGTGGGGGGGGGGATCTATGTGATATAATTATAAACGTTTTAAGTTTGATATAATTGTTCGATTGGTTTTTGGTCAAGCGCCAAGAGTTCCCCTTTTACCCCAAATGAGATAATTTACCGCTGTTCACAGACCCCTCGGTTAAACCGCCCGATAGCGGTAGCCATGTATTTTTCATTAGTTTATAAATTCCACAAGAGAATGCAACAATTTAAACACGCCTCGTCCATACAACCAAAAATTTTTTTTATTAAAAACACCAAAAAGACTCGTGAGCTTCGGAGTAAAAAGTTATGATTATAAAACTATATAATTTGCAATTGTCACGCAAGTCAGTAGTGTCTGTCAGTCAGTTCTGACGCTACTAATTTTAGAAAGCAGGGAAACCAAATTACTGCACCAAAGCATCAAAAGGTGTGCAAATTAAATATGCGCTGTAAAAGAATGTTATATGACGTCATTGTTTTCGCTAATATTTTAATTTTGGAAAAGGGATAAATGTAATTTTTTTTTAAACGTAAAAAACCAAGTTTTTCACGATAAATCCTTTATGTACGAGACGTAACTAAAATAATGTTCATAATAATACGCAGCGCAAGAACATCCAAAAATACAAAATTGTAGTTATGTCTCGTAAAACGTGTTTAATATAATGCGCACCGATCAGGAATATTTTTATAAAAAGTGTTGTCAATAAAATACGCACCTTATTGCGCGATAGAAAGGTTGTTCAATATAATACGCACCGCGACACTATCTAAAAAAATAACATGATACATAGAGATAAATAAAATAATCTAAAAATGCAATAATTTAATTACAGTACATGCGATCGATCTGAAATTTTGATACTTAGTTTTTATCATCGCCACGAAACTGCCTGCTAAATTTCAGCTCGCTAGCTTACGAGGAAGTGGGTTAAAAATCGATCCAAAGTTTTGGCGACCGACAATCAAGCAAGCAATCAGGGGTTCAAACAAACAGACACCACGAGTTAATATAAAGGATTTAATTTTAAAAAACGTAAAAAAACAAGTATTGACTATAAATCCTTTATGTACGAGAAGTAACTAAAAGAATCTTCATCATTATAATACGCAGCGAAAGACCATCTAAGAAATACAAAATTGTAGTTGTGTCGTAAAACATGTTTAATATAATGCGCACCGATCAGGAATATGCTTATAAAAGTGTTGTCAATAAAACACGCACCTTATTGCGCGACAGAAAGGTTGTTCAATATAATACGCACCGCGACACCCTATCTCAAAAAAATAACATGATACATAGGAATAAATAAAATAATATAAAAATTCAATAATTTAATTACAGTACATGCGATCGATCTGAAATTTTGATACATAGTTTTTATCATCGCCACGAAACTGCCTGCTAAATTTCAGCTCGCTAGCTTACGAGGAAGTGGGTTAAAAATCGATCCAAAGTTTTGGCGACCGACAACCAAGCAAGCAATCAGGGTTTCAAACAAACAGACACAACGAGACACAAAAGAGGATTTGATTATGGTTAATTATAAAATAATAAAAAAACAAAGGGGACGCCGTAGTCGCCCTGCAACCCCTATTATAAAATACTTTGTGTACATTTCAGAAAGTTTAATATTTCGTATTTATCAAACAAGGACAAGTTAGTTGGGCTTTTAGAAAAAGGTCGGCGCCGTAGGCGCCCTAAAAAAAAGTGAATTTTTTATAAAATAAATAGATTTCAGCTGAAAACTTCCGTCATTTTTGACGGGTGTACGCTAGTATTGGATATTATATTAATGTCATAGTATTTTTCAGTCTTCAACTTGCAGTATTTACTGTATTTTGCGACGCACCAGATGACACCCTACTTTCCTGCACAAATGTGGGTTTCGGACAGTACTCGCCATATTCCCCTTCCAGCGCATACCAAATAATTTTTTAGAAAACATGAGATTTGATATCAATGTGGTAATTTTAGATCAAATTCCTTGGATGTGAATATACTTAGCAGGAAAACTGTCATTATAAGATCGAAATCAATTTGAGGAATCGTCCTGTATCTATATATTCTAGGTCTATCAACAATAAAATGATCCTTGTAATATCAGTAGTCACATTCGCGAGCTTAATCGCGAAGGATAATCACATCAAATGGTTTTTGACATTACCGCTGCATTGTTCGTTAGCTGCCTTGCTATGCCTTGGCAACCAAACAAATTAAAACAATTTTTTATTCAAAACAAGCCGAATTCATACTTAATCTTATAGGGCTTTAAGCCATGTAGGCAGAGGCGTCACTAGCAGTGGCGTCACTAGGGGCGGGGGGCGGGGGGCGGGCCGCCCCGGGTGACACCCATCAGGGGGTGACACCCGAGCCTAAAATTTTACTGTGTACGATTTTATGTCGGAAAACAAAAGATGACAAATTTTTTAATCTAGAAAGAAATTAAGAAATACAATGAAATACGTTAAACGTGAAAACTCTTATTAAAAAAATATCAGTTAACTTGCAATGATAAAACAGTCCCAACACACGAACAACATTAAAAAAATTAGGAAAAAAAGAAAAGAAATAGTCGAGGCAGAGAGATCTTTAAAAAAGGCTGGAATGAAAGAGGCAGTGTCTTCTGTTTTAAAAGATATAATAAGCGATTTGGGCACCGACAGCATGAACGAATCCCACCTCTCACCTCACGACTCCCTGCACCACAGTTGGGTGGGGGGAATACGATTTTTATCACTCCCGCAAAAAAAAATCAAAAGATGGGTTTTCTTTGTTGATGTTTTTCTTGAGGAAAATTATGATTTCAATGTCTTTGAGTTAATATTTTTTTATATATATATTTATTAAAGGCGTGAAAGTATAGATATGTATGTTTATATACAGTTAGTCCTCCGGTTACGACGGTCCCATCCCGACTTACGCTGTTTAGTGCTTACGAACGCGCCCCCGTAAAGAATAGTATTACGCGTTATTCCGTATTTTAAAAAAAAATTCATGAGGTAGCGATAGTAACGAATTCTTTTCTCTATTTGAAATTTTAAAAAATATTGAAAAATATGTATGATTATTATTTCAACCTACAACTTTCGTTTGCGAATTTTTCAAATGGCGAAGTTTTCAATCAAGTCAATAAAGCTGAGTAAGCTTACAAGTTCCTTTTCAATGCTCATTAGAGAGAGCATATTCAGCCTTTTTCGTCCCATGCAAATTCTAACTCATTATATATTCTTTTCAACTTTGAAAAGGATCGCTCTCAGCTGCAGTTTGATGTCATCATTGAAAGATAGATGCGAAGTGCGATGTGTACATTTGTAAAGGACTGTGAGAAATATAGCTCATTCAAAAGCAGCAAACTTTTTAGCTCTGTGCAAGTTTTTTGAGTTTCGCTTTGTGCTAATTCCTTTTCCTTACCCTGAGCCTGGGGCTGGACAATAACTTTTTTAAGAGTTCTGAAAATCGGACTAATTCTGAAGGTAAGCAGTCTTCGAAATCACTCATGAACCTACATGTGGAAGAAAATCAGAAGCCCCGAGCCTAGTGCTCTTTATGGGTCTTCCCGGAAGAACCCCCTTAGCCATCTGGCCACCAAAGGGACGTAACAGCTGAGGAACCCCCCCAAACGGTCGCTTCTAAAGCGGCCACCTGGGCCATCCATGACATACAGTCGAAGATGCCTCCCACTAAGTTGCCCTCACAAGGAGGTGGTGGAGTTCCCTACTACGACCCGCTACCACTTTGGCGCCATCCCGGCAAAGCACACGGGTCTCCATGGTAAGGACCGCCGCAGACCGGGGGGATCATCAAAGACTTACCTTGGGTGCAACCCCCACTGGAAGGTTTCCTCAGAGCTGGCGTCCAATGCATTCTTCGCGGCACTTTTTGCTAATCCGTACTGGCGCTCCTGGCCCTAAACCGGCACCGCCCGATGGCGTTGCTAGTAAATTGAGGGGGACGAAACGGTTGCTTCGGATTTACCCGACCCCTTCTTGGAAATCACTTGAATGTTCTTCCATTAACTTGGCTGCTGCCCATCGGGTGGCGAAAGTGCTGAGCTCAGTTAGGTTTGTAAGAAAGCCAAATTTCTCATGGATGTATTTATATGCACCTAACCAATGTATGTAGGGCTTAAGAAAGTTTGTCAATGATTACTAGAAATACCTCAATCTTGAATTTTTTTTCTCCAGGAGAATACTGTTTTGTTGATGTCCCTTTATCAAACTGACGCTTTCTTTTTTGTTTGATAGTATTGAAGATTGTTTACACTGTTTTTACCACGGACTTTTCCTTTCCTTTGTCTTCATAGTAATACAATTAAGAATGCTATTTTTAACAAACTCAATGAGAGACTTCCTTTCTAAAATTGTTTCCCAAATTTCAAGTAAAATAGTGACTTCCAGTTGTTCAATTTCCTTTAGAAATCCTTCTTCTTCAAGTCGGCAGTCACGTGGCTGATTTTCATTCGTTGCTAATTCTTCTAGTGCTGCGATATTCTCATGGTATGAGCTATTAACAGACCTTACAGCATAATGTCAGGCTGACCATCTTGTGTCAGACAAGGATTTGTTAGCATGTATCAATTTCATATGTTTTTGAAGTACCTATCAACGATGAGTAGATGCAACAAGTCGGGTATAAAGATTTTGCAGAAGACAAAAAAATCTGATCGCAGTAGGACAACCTGCTGCTCTTTTCCCAACCAAATTAAAGGAATGAGCTGTACACGTCACATAATGAGCTACAATGCACTTCGCACGAAGAATAACCTGGTTTCCGTTATACTTCCTACTCATTTGCAGCATTGCCGTATGACTGTCCAAGGCATTTTCAGGGATTCGTACAAACATAATGGCCTGCATCTTTATTATACACTATAATTCATAAAAAGTTTGGGGGCCCTTAAATTATTGGGGGCTATAGCCCGTTCAGCACCCCCCCCTTTTTAATCCACCATAGGGAGATGGGGTCACGCATCTGTAACGATGTGTGACGAGGCGGAGGGTGTGTTTTAAAAATGTGACGTCACATCAAAAACGCGAAACTTTAAATAAAAGTTCCACTTAAATATTTGATTGTTTACCATTTATTTAATTACGTTTTCAATGACTTCATGCGTGTTACGATATTACAGTGCAGACTTATCCTAAATACATATTTAAATGGCAAAAAATAATTTGCAACATGCTAATTTTTATTGAGAAAATACGGCTTGGGGGAGGGGTGTCAAAGCTTTGTGACGTCATATCGTAAAAAAGGGGTGGGGGTCTAAGTTTTTGTGACAAAAGTATGACGCTGGGGGAGGGTGGGGTAAAAATCGGCAACCTCGCGTGACGTCATTTATGGACGGCCCCTTCAGTTGTGAAGGGGTGACACCATGAGCTACCGCCCCGGGTGACACCAACCCTAGTGACGCTCGATAATTAGAAAATAACTGGATTTTGACCAAACTTAGTATATAAAAACTTAAGAGCCTATATTAAATTACTGTAGGGCACTGAACTCCTTATGCCCATTTCCGGGGGCTGTGGGGCCCTAAATGTATTTTTTTAAAACGAAAGATTTAATATTGTATTCCACATTCAATTAAACAATATAGATAAATATATGTATACATTTGTTATGAAATTGATTGAATTGAACAGATTTTCGAATGTCATATGTTGAACTGATGGGCCCGGCGACCCTTAATCTAATTTCTGTTTTTATCTATATGTATTCCTTTTTTACTGAGATCGTTACAAAGCACGACGGGTCTGCTAGTGTAATATATAATTTACTGGCAAGACAATAGCAATTAAACATCTCAATCAAACTAACAGACAACTCTAAGGAAATTAGAAACAACTCTTGCAATAAAAAAACTCTTGCAGGCAGACAGACAACACTTTTACATACAGACAATTCTAACACTCAGATATCTCTAACATTAGGAAACACAAACAATCAGACATCTCCGAGAGAAAGACAACCTTAACAATCAGACCAATATTATAGACTGACAACACTGACAATAGGACAACATTTACAAAGTGACAGACAACATAATTCATCAGACAGCTCAGACAAACCTTAAAATCATACTTATCTTACAAACTTACAGACAACAAAAAACAACATACAACTTTTACAGACAGACAATTTACTTAAGTCACATTTTTGTCAAAATCAAACTAAATGGATATTCATTCTCATACAGCGTCAGTGCATCAACTGTGTAAATTTGAAGATATTTAAAAGACCCTAAGTCCACTATTTAATACAGCTGAAAATAGAAATGGACAAATTTTGTGGACAATAAATACCCAAGTCCATTAGTTCAGTGTTAAAAGTTCTTAACTCCATTCGGCCAATCAATTTAATGCTCTTAGTTATCTGTACCAAAAGAAAAATGGCGGACGGCGAGGAAGATTTTTTTCTGACCCTCAAACTAAAGCTAAAAAACGAAGACTGACGCCCTCAAAGTGGAGAAGAAATAAAATAAAGCTTGCTAAAGTTAAAGGTAAGAATATATATATCTTATTCTATGTTTATTAATGATTCTAATGACTGTATATAATTACACGATCGAAACTAGGTCACGATGACCTGATAGTGATAGTACTGATAGTCACTCACAGGCTTAATCTTAGTAAGAGTGTATATATTTACATTTAATTTGTATAATAATTAAACTCACTATAGATAGCTTTTAGACCTACTGTTATTGAAATACTAAGATTATATATCAACTTTGATCTATTGTACTTTTTGTCATATTATTTTATATTGTTATTATACTTAATTAATAGTATTAGTATTAGTATTTTATATTCTTTGTATAGACGAGTTTTGAGTAAAGTATTAGAGTTAGTAGTCTCAGTTAGTAGATAAAATAATGGGGGTGAGACTGCAACCTGGCTTTTAAAGCAGTAAATGTATAACATATAAACAGGGTATGTATATTTATAACATTTAAACAGAGTATATGTATATTTATATGTTATACATTTACTCAGTTTCAGTTAGTAGAGTAAGCTGCAGGCTAGGTCAACAAACTCCATTGCTTAGTTCTACAGGCATTTTAAAGGCATACAAATAAAATTCTTTACATTGCAGGAGAGTGTTTAATATTTATAGTAACTCATATTGAATTATTTATTTACAAAAATAATTTATACTATTTCAGGAGAAGCTCACACATCATATAATAACAAAGTCAAGCCATCAAGGGAGCCATCTAAAATTCAATGTCGGTGCAGATGTCTGACGAAATTCACAGAAGATGAGCTTGAATTAATTAGCTCTGGTTTTAATAATCTTAAAGATCATGAGGCCCAAAATATTTATCTGCAAGGTTGCATAAGTATCAGCCCTTTAGAATCCATTCGCCGAAGGCCGAGAAAAGAAGTTGCAAAAGAAAGAAGCAGTTTTTCATATACTGTTACGGTCAAGGACAAAAGTATTGCCATATGCAAAGCAGCATTTCTAGCTGTCCATGGCATAAAGGATTCTAGACTGAAAAGAAAAGTTCTGAACTTTTCTGTCCCCATTGCAGATGGGCGGGGGAAACATGGAAAACACAAAAAGATTGACAAAAGCATTCGAGATAAAGTTTGTGAACATATACAAATGTTTCCTGCTCGTGAAAGCCATTACAGCCGATCTAAGAACAAGCATACAAAGTATCTAGATTCGTCTCTGACAGTGGCAGAAATGCATCGCTTATTTTTACAGGAAAATCCAGACCTTGCAGATGTTAAATACTGGTATTATCATGACATATTTAACTTTGAGTTTAATATTAAATTTGGATTTCCACGTAGTGACATATGTGATAAATGCGAAAAATTTCAAGCTCAAATAAAGGCTGCAGAATCTGTAGCTGATGTCGTACTTGTAAATGACTTGAAGTCTCAACATGAACTTCACATAAGGAAAGCTGATGTTTTTAATGTTCAAATGAATGAAGCCACAGAAGCAGCAAAACAGAGTAAAGACACTGCAGTGATTTGTATGGACTTTGAGAAAAATTTACCACTTCCCTTAACTGGTATTGGCCAAGAGTATTATAAGCGTCAACTCTGGATTCATAACTTGTGTATTCATGACAACGTGAATGAATCTGCACACATGTATCTATATGCTGAACACTTTGCGGCTAAAGGACCAAATGACGTTATTTCGTGTTTGGACAATTATATTTCTGGTCTTCCACCTACTACTAAAAAAATAATAATATTCATGGACAACTGTTTTTCACAGAATAAAAACCGCTACATTTTTGCCTACCTTCAAAGTATTGTGCACAAAAGTGTGTCTTTAGATGAAGCTTATGTTATGTATCCCCTTCCAGGACATAGCCGCATGCCTTGTGATCGAGATTTTGGGCGAATTGAAAAGAGGAGACGAAAAAAAGACAGAGTGATTGTACCTTCACAGTGGGTATCACTCATCAAAAACACTGACACAAAAAAGCCATTCAATATTGTTTATGTGGAACATCCTCTAACAGACAATATGATGGAAGATGGAACCCCAGTGGTTAATGTACTTGATTACAAGAGAGCGTATGATCCCTTGTTACGACCAGTGACTGGTATCAGTGAGTTTAGAGGTGCAAAGTTTGAAAGAGGCCAGCAACCTCTTAGCAGAATGTCAATGACAGGAGAATGTTCTGATCTCATAAATCCTTTCAAACGGGGAAAAAAGCTCTCAACACTTTTGGCAACTAAACCGAATCGAGCCTACATAGATTTTTTACCAATCAAAGAGGCTAAATATAAAGACATTTGTGAACTTTTGCAGCATGTTAATGTTCCAGATGAAGTAACATTCTATAACCACATTCAGGGTATAGATGCACAGGCAAACAATAGCGATTCGGATGAAGACGAGTAAAAGAATAATTTGTTGATAGTATAAATAGTTGTTGAAAATGTCAATAACATGTTTTTTCTTCTTTATTGTGTTTTTAGTGTTTATAATAAATAAAATTTACTTAAAAAACAAAAAATTGCTTTAAAAGTTCTTAAGTCCATAGGGAGGTTTCAGTGTTAAAAGTACCTAAGTCAGAGAATAGGACAAAAAGTACTTAAGTCCAAAAATAAAAAAATTAATATCTATGCAAATATTAGAGATATAAGCTGGAATATAAGCTTATTTAAACATAATAACATTACCTATAAGCTGAAACAATCAGAAATGCAACAATGGGTTATGCCTGATTTCAGGATGATTTTGAACTTTTGAACTCATTTTCCTCAAAACGACTATTATGTGACTTAAGTACTTTTAGCACTAGGTGCTTC